>LR736885.1:1505770-1581487 GCA_902654985.2 Oryctes borbonicus | reverse complement strand
CCTCCTAATCCACCTCCGAAACCGCCTCCGATCCCATGACCACCTCCTAATCCTCCTCCTAGTCCTCCTCCTAGTCCTCCTCCTAATCCACCTCCAAAGCCGCCTCCCAATCCACCTCCTAATCCACCTCCAAATCCGCCTCCCAATCCGCCACCAGCTCCTCCTCCAAATCCACCGCCTAATCCACCACCAGCACCTCCTCCAAATCCACCTCCGGCTCCTGTTCCTCCTACTGCAATGGGAACTGGTTGCCTAATGATTTGTGTTTGTGGAACTGGAACAGGTACGGGACGTGGAACGGGTACCGGGTAGGGCCTGCTAACTGGAACAGGTACGCTGACAGGAACGGGTTGTGGTACTGGGTATGGTTGTGGAACCGTGACTGTTCTTTCGACTGGAACAGGAATTGGTCTATCTACTGGAACTGGGTACGGGCGTGGTACCGGAACTGGATATGGTCGTTCTACTGGAACTTGAACTGGTACACTGACCGGAACTGGTATGTTTTGCGGTACCGGAACTGGTACTGGAACGGGTTGGGGGATTGAGATCTGTCTGGTAAGTGTGATGTGGGTGATCTGACCGCCACCTCCACCACCGGCACCACCTCCAATACCACCGCCGAATCCGCCTCCAGCACCACCTCCGAGACCACCTCCGAGACCACCTCCGAGACCACCTCCGAGACCACCTCCGAGACCACCTCCAAGACCACCTCCGAGACCACCTCCAAGACCACCTGCAATTTACATTTCGTTTGATACATTTTCCTAATATCGTCTTTTTTCACTTTTCTTACCTCCAAGTCCACCTCCGTACCCTCCGCCTAAGCCGCCTCCAATACCACCACCACCTAGGCCTCCATGACCGCTGAAGATTATGCCACGTTTTTGTTTAGGGGCACTCTCTTCGGCATGGACTGCCGCGATGATGAACAAAGCACAAATCTGTAACAAAAGCAATATATTTATCTATCGACAAGCACTTAAATTACTTTTTTTTATATTTGTAAGATGAACTAACCATATACTTCATGCTGGTTGTGCGGATGTGAATCGGATGCAACTGTGCATGATGTTAGGGAACACCCAATGATTTATATATTGTGGATGTAACCCCTTCTCCTTTATGGAATAACCTACGTGTGTGAAGAGATAGTACTTTCTAAGACACTGCGGGTATACATTACTCGAATTACATTACGACGTCTAATAAGGGACCCTTTTGCCAAGCTTTTTGAAACAGTTTAGCATCATCGTTGCGTCTAGCCTGTATCAAATTTCCTGCACGTGTCATATTTAATATTAACGTTTTAAAATTTACTTCCTCCTTTTTTCTAACATACATAACACGATTTGTTTTAGAATGTTTTTGTTCTTAATATCTCTTTTTAAAAAGATATCACGTAGATATTATATACTTTTTTTAAAATTAAGCATGTGGTTAACCTGGTAACAGACCTTTCAATCTCTCAAGCTCCACAATAGATATAAATGGTATTATTATTAGACATTGTTATGTTCAGTTTATTTCATCGTTTCCTGTATTATGAAATCTTACTTAAGATAGTGAAAAATTAAGTCTAACTAATTCTGCTTTATACACGTATTTTGAATCTGTTTCGCCGTTCAGCAAACAAACTAAGATTGCATTTCAACCTACATACAAAAGTAAAAAAGTATTCAAACTGGTTTGTTTCCTTTCTTTGCCAAGTTTTCAATTCAAGTAAAATTGTTTCTCTGTACATTGTAACAGTCTGCGCGAAAATTTTGCATTTACGCCGATATATCTGTGATACGGACGTGTTACTTAACGTATAAGTCTTCTCCACTGACGGTCGACCAGTTTATTGTCTTAATTGGGAAGGTTTTTTTCCTTGGTCCTCAGGGGCGCCCAATTTAGGGAAAAGATCGTTAATTCTAGGGAAATTAAGGATTATAAGGATAAAATGATATAAAACTAACTATCATGTTATCATGGGGACATCATATGTAATCGTCGAAAACCTAATCATCACCACCCCAAAAAATAGCTTTGCATTTGAAAATATTGTTTAGTTTTAAGAGCATTTTCTATTCTCCCTTGTTTTTAAAGTCTGAAAGTCCCTGAAAGTCAGGAGTTTTAACGTTAATAGTGGACAATTTTTTGTAACCATTAGCAACAGTGATTAGGTGGTACTGACGAATATTTCATAATTTCCTACGTGTAAATAGGTTACGTGTTAAATTTATTTTACAAGGGCGTAAGTGTCATTATATTTTCCCTACTACCGGCCTGGAATTTTGAAAAACTTGCATGTATTGATACCAAGGTTGCCACCTTTTGTGTGCTTTCATTGAGGACAAACCTATGCGGAGGATCGTTTGTTATATTTGTTTTGTATTGCCAATAACTTTGTTAAATTATTATTTATTTGTTAATAAATCGGGGGCACCCAAGGCAAATAACCCGTACGTAGCACTTACGTCTCTCCAATCAAATCAGTAGTGATTGACTTGCAAAGCCAGTATATAATAGGAAAATATATTTTATCATTTTTTCAGTGATATAGTGTAAATTGCAGATAGCTATACTTTCAAACTTTGTGAGGACGGTGTACGCGTTTATCACATTTTTCTTATACGTTAGCGACTGGAGTAAAAATCTAGTCGTTTCGTTACGTTTAATGATCTTTGAAAAACGCGATATTCGAAGAGCACTTATTTATTTTATATGTAATCAGTGATCTGTTTATTGAAATTACTTACGGACGAATGCAATTTTAGATTTCCTACGAGTATCAGCCTCTCACTTTTCGTCATATTATATATACCATATGAACGTCTAACCTACGGTGAAGCCTTGCAAATGTAATTACGCCTTTATAATTAGAGCAAATACTAGAGCATATAAATGCGCCTAGATATTGCATTAGGAAATAATCGACATGAATGAATCGAAAAGCACGGCATCCGTATATATTTCCATACAACAGAATAGTATATATGTATTATATACAAAAAAGGAAAGATCTATAGAGCCTGTAACGACCGAGTAATAAAAGTCTATTTTACCGAATCTGGTTTGCTTGTGTTAATTCTTGTTTCTATTTGTTGTATTCGCAACTCTTGATCTTTTATGGGAGTTACGAACTTTTACGATCCTTACATAACGCTCTACGTAAGAATAAGACAAAAAACACTTAACTCAAGCGTAATACCTCTATTTTGGTTTCCAAATACATATGTAGAAGTAACAATAGGATACGTGTATATATTGAAATTAAATCATCAAACGTTGTCCGCGTTCGTTAGCGTATTCCCCAAACAATATGGGAGTATTCAAAGCCCCCCGTTCATTTCCATTATTTTTTTCGTAACCAACGTAAATAAGCGTCTCATTTCGCCCGGTTACACCTTTTCCAAAACTTTGATAAAAATTTACCCACATAAAGGGAAATTTCTCATAAGTTGGTAACACTAAATAGAGCAAATCAAGGAAATCCTATCAAACTTTGGTGCTGAAAAAAGGCGTCAAAATGGAACCGAGCTTATTTTTCAAACTAGATTATCAATACGTAAATCACCATGTATAGTCTTGGGTACATTTTTAATTCAAAATCTTTGAATTCACGCATAGGCAAGATACTTGAATCTTGTAATTATTTAAAATTAAATATCTTCCAAAAATAAAATAAATTAAAATGTCTATAAAAAGTTCTGAATGAGCTACACACCGGCAAATTTAAATGAACGATGATAAAAACCATTATTTTTTTTTTAATAAATTTAAATGGAATCTGTTGAAAAAAAAGCGAATAATTTAAGTTGGTGGTTCCACTAATAAAGAAAATATTTGCCAATCTTCTATTACAATAAAAGATGCGAATATACCAGATCCACTAACGAGAAAATTAAAAAATGCTGAGTGGGTTGAGCGTGGTTTTGCTAACCATTTTGCTACTTTGCTCCAACGTTTTTGTTATGCTTTGCACTGGAATTCTAGATTTAAATCGTTTGTCTAAGCATATGTTCCAGATATTCTAATTCGGATTGAAATATGGGGAACATTCGGTCCAATACATTGTCTTCTTGCAGAATATCTTTTATGTACTTTTCTACCATTAAATCACCATGCTCCCCTAAACATATGCCACCCCATACTGTAATTGGGCTTTCGTCGAAAAAAATAGCATTAATTATCAATTAAATCTATACAGAAACGACTCCCATCTCTGAACAAAATTTGACCCCGCTAAGCATCATTTTAATTTCGGTGTTCATGACGATGTCTGAAAATTTGGGCCTCTTTTGCCCTGTATGACCACAAACTATCTTCTTTGAGATTCCGTCTAATTGTACGCTCACTCATTGTCGTTCCACGAACTCCTTCCAGTTCGTTTCTTGTGTGAGTTGCTGTCTGTCGCCTATTTCGAAGTGTTTGCAACGCTATAAATCGGTAGTCTACAGCCATTGTTAAGCGTCTTCTGGTATGCCTCCAACGCGTAGCATTACGATGGATTGTCGATTATTATTTACCAAACTTGTTAGCAACATCACTGAAAGATCGACCATATCACAGCCTTAGCAATGGCAGTTAATACCAAATCACCCAATATGGACTGTTGTATGCTGCAATCCACATAAATTTAATGTAGGAAAATACGCATTTCAAATGCACTGTTGAAATTAATTGATATTTACACGTTGAGATTAACGTTGACACCGTTCAACACGATAAAAAAAGATGGAAAATTAATAAGAAATTCTGTCTTTCGTAAAGCTTTGCTAATTTTACTTACTCGTAAAATTAATTAGTTTTTATGTTTATTGCTTGATTTATCTTATATCGGATTAAAAAGACCCAGCAATGCCTCGTTGTAAATTCACAAAAATAAATGTGATTTAGAGTAATACTGATTTAGGGATCTTTTTGTTACCAACTTTGGACCTTTGTTGTGCAGAATCCAATAAATATCATGATCCAAGTCGATAATAGCTGCTGAATACAATACCGACGTAAAACATCAATCTTGTAAGATATAATAAATGCACTAAGAAGCCCACTAACCAGTAAATTAATGGATTTGTTCGCTGAATAAATTTTTTTTCCGCTAAATTTAATGTAGGGGCCGATGAGTTTGGTACGAATTATTCCGCACCGCACGAGAACGCTGGTGTTCTGCTTGACGAAGCCAATGCGGATTTTCAACACTCCGCTATCGATTAACCGTCCTGTGGTTTGTAAAAGACGCCTCGTCGGAGAACAATACGTAACGTAATAAAAATTGTATTTGTTCCCACTGACAAAATTTTACCCGATTTTGGAAAGCAACGCCATGAAGATGCCTCATCGAACTATTTCTCTGGTACTAATATGAGGATTTTTAGCCACTGCAGCTAATGCACCAATTTCATTATTTTCTCCAGTGACTGTTCTTTCGGTTGAACATTTCCATCAGTGGTGTAAAGAGGGAGAAAGGAGGACCAATATTAGCACTAATGTATTTCCTCGGTAGAATGATTAAATTTTAATTGTGGACATTTCTTCCGTGAAGTGCTTATTTTTCGAGATATTCGAAATTTTCAAGTTAAAAAAAAAAAACATCCGGTATATTGTTAAAAAAAAGTAATCGTCGGAAATATGAAACCAGAACGCAATTTTTATATACACACACACGCATGTATATATATATAACACAACTCGTTTGCAATTGAAGCCTTTCATGTTTTATTAGGTAATTGTTACAACGACGATGTCGCCCTGTTTTCTATTTACTTTATTCGGAAGTTCAACTGGAACGTAGCAAAATTTCTAGTAGCGGCATATGTTGTATACGTCTATGGAAACATTTAATAACCATTCGTCCGTTGTAGACGAATTTGCTCATTGTTACTTGACAGTATTTCGCTTAATTGTAACATTTTCGGACGCGCACACCGTGAAATAGCGGATATTTTAAGAACTATAATTGTTATAATTTATTCGAATGTGATTATCCTTTTACCATTTTGAATAGATTATTATTCGCCTGTTATTTTAAGCTTTCAAAATGTAATAATAGAAACTTAATCTGAATCCATTTCAAATAACCTCTCCTTGGATTTTTTATATTACATTCAGAATGCGGCTATTATCTTTTCTTTTTTTTTATCTTTAAAAGATCCTTATGTATGTATATCGTAAGCTCTTTTCAACTACGTAACTCGTCATTACGTAGCAGGTATATCTGTATCTGCGCACGAATCTTATGAGCAAAAGTGTATGTTTATGGAAGTATGAATATTGCCCAACATCAAATGCGACGCTCGAAAAGTAAATGAAGGATTATCCGCTTTTACGCCGTATACCGTGCGTATACTGATGTAACGGTCTGATGTCGGGAATCTTCATAATCAATACCCAAACCGATGCTAGCTAGTTTAGCTGAATTTTGAATTGGTGCCAGTCTAATCTAATAGAATCAGCAATATTAATATTTTGTAGGTGATGTACCATACACAGTTGTCTCCTTGTAAATCTTCAACGAAGCTTCCATCCCTTTAATCCATTAAAATAATAATTGATTGTATCTTGTTCAGTAAAATAGGCTTTTGGGGGGGTCCTCTATGAAGTCCCAATTCGTAAATTTTTGTCATGGCGATTACTGAAGTATCTTGGAGCAAGGTACTTCGTTTTACAAAGCACGAAATATGTCACAAAAAAAAAGAATATATTACATACAGCTCCTCATAAAAAAAGAAATAAAGTTTCATAAAAAGTACATCTAATTACACTCCCCGACAAAAACTTAGACGCGGTAAGATTTTTAAGGGTTTTAAGGGTTACAACATTTCTTTACGAAACTAGCAAGATATCTAATTAAGTTTTTATTCATAAAAGTAAAATAAACTTAAAAATACCTCCTCCGGTAATATATGAACTAAATAATAAATTATTACTCCAATATTTAAACAATTTCTGCGACAAAAATTTAGACGCTCTGTTGCAAATGTAAAACAAAATAAACAAACGAGTGATCAGTGATGCGTAATCCTCCATTATTCTTAATCACTTCCAATAGCCTGTTATTCATAGATTTATATAAATTTAACACATAATTTTGAGGGATATTCTGCCATTCGGTCACTATTGAAGTTTTCAGTTCCTGTACCGTGAAATATTGACGGCCTCCGCCATAAACGCGACGTGCCAATTCATCCCACATGTTTTCAATAATGTTTAAGTCTGGTGACCGTGCCGGCCACTGTAAAGTTTTAATCTTTTTCTCTTTAAACCATTCAGTAATGGTTTTTGCTTTATGAATTGGCGGGTTATCTTGCTGAAAAACAAAATTGCGCCCAGCCCATTGGTTTCCAAAACGTAGAAGATTGTCACGCAATAAGTCTTTATGCCTCACAGGTGTCATTTTGTTTGTACAAAACACTATCCCACTTTTATCGCGGAATCCAATCGCTGCCCATATCATCACAGATCCACCCCCTAATTGTCCGGTCATTTTCACTTTTGATTCCTTTCTCAGATCATGATAATAATGCGAGTACCCATCTGGTCCGTCCAAATTAAAACGTTTCTCATCGGAAAATATAACTTTTTCCCATTGTTTCTTCCAGGATATGTGTCCTTCAGCAAATCTCAACCTCGCTTCTTTGTGTTTCGCCGAGAGTGGCGGTTTTCTCAACATTTTCTTCCGTGATATTACCGGTGACGCCTTTAAAATCCTTTGAACATTACGCACGTGCGTTTGTACCCCCGCCTGTTCTACAATAACTCTCGCAGACGCAGATGAATTGGATGCACACCGCAATATCATGCGTTTATCCCGCTCACTTACAGCTTTCGGTCGCCCTTGGCCTTTTGATTTGCCGTAATTTTCCGGATA
The DNA here is from genome assembly GCA_902654985.2 of Oryctes borbonicus. Taxonomy (NCBI): domain Eukaryota; kingdom Metazoa; phylum Arthropoda; class Insecta; order Coleoptera; family Scarabaeidae; genus Oryctes; species Oryctes borbonicus. The sequence goes on along the minus strand of LR736885.1, from coordinate 1,573,626 downwards.
TTTTAGGAAATTTCTAAAGCAATGATCGCTTCTTCGTAACCGACGAGCAATTTCCTTCTTACTAACAGCATCCTGGTGCCAGGCTAGAACTTTACCCCTTTCTATCGAGGATAATTGCTTTTTTCTACCCACATTGCAAACACTTTATAAAATATAATTTCTCGTGGTGAAATGTGTACACTTTACCAGCACAACCGCTGCATATAAAGAGAAGTATCAAATTAAAACAGTTTTGCTTATATTAATGTAATAAATGCAAAGGGTCTAAATTTTTGTCGCATTTAAAATTCCTATTTTGATCTGGGAAAATCTCAATTACCCCTCACAAAGCAATAAATACCCAGAAATATCTATAAATGGACTATTTACATAACAAGTATTAATAACCCTCATTTGCATTTTATATAATGTCTATAAACTTTGTTTCGTAAATAAAAACGATACCACGTCTATGTTTTTGTCGGGTAGTGTATATGTTTAAATGTTTGATTTTTGTATTTCCTCAGAATGTGATCCCCTGTTACGCCTGCTTATTATTATTATTAAAAGTTGAAGACATTTCAACTAAAGATAAGCAGTTAATGTAATGGCTTCGAAGACCTACAACGTTTTATATACGAGGATGTTTCAAAAAGTAATGTAATAAGGGCTCTGAGAGAAAAAATTTATCCACGAAATCAACGTGGTTTCTCCACATGTTGACCAAGGTTGTCCTTCTATCCAACGAATCGAAACCGGCATAGAAGAAATCAACGTCAAAGTTGTGCACCACGTAAAGATGGCTTGCTGAACTTCGGCATCGGTTTAGAAATGCCGACCTCCCAGGTGCTTCTTCAACGGTGCGAAGAAATGAAAATCTATGTTGACGGTGGTGGTGCGTGACCACTTGACGAGAAGGGGCGTGATTGTAAAAAAAATGTTGTTGATGGGGAAATTTTGGTGATTCGTGAGATCAATGATATTCTCGACATCATTCTTAAACATCACTATACATATACTTACCGGCCTCGCTTCCCCGTTACAGCTTTACCGAGTATTTAAAAGTGTTGCAATAACAGCTTAGAAATTACATGTTCGTTAGTGCGTATCCTTAACGTCTAGGTTCATTTTTCATCCGTCTCTCTCTCGTTTTCTATCTATTTCAACTGTCGGAATTTAGAGCAAATAGTATGAGGAACAACGAAATTATTTCGCTCTGTATGCCGTTCGCAGGTAATTAAGATGATGTATTGCGTCATACCTGCATATGCCTTAAGGGAATTGCATTTGCAATATATAATGTATATATTTTTACTAATATCCTTGGATATGAATATCTGTGTACGTGCAGAAAACGTATGTATATACTAAAGTTCAACTAAGTCGAACGGATTACGACAAACTCTACATGCATAAGAATGAATGCATTTACTACGCTGAAGCGGTTATTAGATTAGCGCAAAATGCTGCGTAAACAACAATATTCGATCGTATTATGTCTTCTGAAATGTAGTCCATCATTTCCGATCAAAAACTACAATCATGAGCAAGACTTGCTACAAAGAATATTAGCGCCATTTAAAGACTACTTAGATTTCGATGAAACTATAAAGATGCGGAAGCAGCGGCCGAATCCCTCGATTTCGGGACATAGGGCCCCCATAAATTTACAGAATCTTAAATTTTCCTAAATTTCTCGGAAACTAGAACAGTTTCATATCTGTACCCAATATTATAGTGATACTATCACCATAAAATAAAAAAAAATGGCAAAATTGAGTGGCTAATTTCATTTTTCGATGCGATAGTCTGAAATACGAGAATATACCCTTCTTCGTAAGACGTCCAAATTTTAATTTAATATTTTACGTTTAATTAAAACAATCTCACTTTTCTTACTTTCACTACTACTGATTTCGTCATCCTCAGACGATGTTTCCAAGTTCATTACATTTGTGCATTTAGAGGTCGCTAAAAGCTGTCTATATAAGAGATTAGAGGCTCCGGTCTTTCTATTACACCGTAATACCTCACAGAGTGCCTAACTCAACGATAATTGTTAAGCAGTTGTAATCTTATTAGTCAACGCGTGGGGAAGAAGGAAAAGGAACATCGGAATGAGCTTGCGTAAAGCTCTACCTACAATTACCGACCGTCCATCATTTGTTCATTTACGGACACGGCAAAAGCGTGGAACTAACTTTTGGCATTCCAAGGTATTGGTGGTTTCTGAAACTCCTAATAAAGCTGCTAATTGTCGCTTCTTTAACCTTTCATCTTCCAGTATCAAACAGTTGGTTTCTTCAATAACATCGCAAGTGATCACGTCAAGAGGTCGACCTGAAATTGTCGATTTTGAAGAACGATCATCCAGCATTCCTTCACGAATAATTTTTGGAGATTTTCATCGTTTTGTGTTTTGCTCGATATTCGAGTGTTTGACGCAAAAAAGGATTGTGCCAATTGGTGTAAGCAAATGCCCAAAAAAATTCAAGACACGAACTTCCGTGACAGGTGACGAATCTTGGATATATTCTTACGATACAACAACATTCAATTGTTTGGGTGTTCTCAGATGAACCGGATCCAAGAACTCCCAGGAAAATGTTCATTTATTTATTTCGTTGCACTGCATTGCAAGCATTCGTTGCAAGCATTGTTTTGGAGGATCCAACAAACAATAATTTGTTTGCCAGAAGTGATCCATGAAATCAGGAAAAGCAATCCATGACAATGCCAGCTCTCACGCAAAAATAATTGATTATTCGAAGGAGAAAAACATCGAATTATTGTTTTGATGTCCTGATTTACCCCTTAACGTTCCCGATTGTCAAACAAAAAATGCGTGAACCTCAAGAAGCTATTGGAGCATTTAAAAACTATGTTTTGGAGATACCACCTTTAGAGTTGAAAAAATTTTTCGAGAAAATCTTAATGGACAAAACAATGAAACAATTCATTGGTTCATTGGTTCAATATTTCCAAGATCGTTTATATAGGCTCATGTTAGTGGTTCATCCCTTTCGTTTTAATTTAATATTTTGACTGACTCCCTTATTCATGTACGGTTCTACTAACTTTGGATAAATCTTGAATCAAAGTAGGTTATGAGAACAAAAGAAAGTTGTTAGTTAAATATTTGTAAATTTAGTTACAAAAGCATTGTTGTCAAAAGATCTTAAAATTGATATCGATATTATAGCTAAGAGATATTTCGACGAATCGTAACATACATCAATATCGATAAAAGTAAAAAATGTGAGAGCGATCTGAACCGCCGGACGCTTTTGAATCTCGCCGTAAAATTTGGAATTTAAATCCGTAGTGAATGTATAGAATACTAAAATGTTAACGTGAATCTCCCAGGCATATCGGGTGCGCCTCTTAAAGGCATCGGTATCATACGATACGGGCAGATACTTCTTTCTATATAGCTGCTTAACTATTTCTTATATAACGTCGCTTTTAAAGCTGTACGGCGATAGTTACTTATTTCTTTTTTTGTTTCGAGATTCCGTCCGTTCTATTGGAAACAGATCCTCTCACATTACTCATATGTATATAATATATGTATATAATACATTCTCCACAAATACGCTTAAGCGTATCTTATTCCAGATGTTCATTTTTTGCGGAAAGAATAAAGGAACGCCCAGAATATCCAATACGTTTGGCATTCTAATTAATCGCTAACACATTATCACCACCAATCACCAGTCACTCTAATCTCCATATTATCGATGTCATCTTGAGATTGAAGCATTGCTCTTTTGGAAATGGTTGTCAGATTTCTAATATGTTATACGTAAGAATTATATGTATTTGGAATATAATTTAGCCTCGCCAATGCAGCAGCAACGTCGCATTGACTGTAATGATATTTCTTTATGAATCGAATATTTCATTGATTCACTACTAATGGATGATAATTATTTATAATTTCGTTTATTTCAGTTAGTACGTCTTATGATGAATTATTCGCCAGTGTAAAGACGGAGATAACAAATTCTTGGATTTTGCTTTAAGCTAATCGGCAAAAATTTAGGGATAGTTACTAAGACGTCCTACATCTTTTCAATTTCAAGCTCAAGTAGCTGGATCTCTTTTAGAATCAAAAGGTGGTGAGAACAGTGATAACGAAATTAGCACGCCTCTCCCGCTAAACCCCAAAGTTTCCAAATAATAACAATGCTGATATGGCGAAGAACCAACATCAAGAGCCACTTCTTAAATCAGAACTTGAAAACTATGTAAGGTGCTTAAATCCAAAATAAGGGGAAGAAAAACGAGGTTTTCGTGTGGAAAATGTAATAAATTCCTTTGTATTGCAGGGCAACATGTTTCTATGACATTTATAGGAAATGTACGAGGCCAGTTCTCTTTTTACTGAGCCTATCAAACTATGATAATTTCTAAAAAATTTTGCAACTTTAACTATGGCAAAAATTATTGAATATACTACTTTTTAATTCGTGATTTTAAAGTAATCCTTTTCCCAAGAAATCGTAGGATTAAATAAAGAGGAAATCAGTCGAGTGTTTGGTGAGAAGTCGTATTCCTTCTTTCCTTAAATGAACTCCTAAGTCAAAGAAAAAATATCGATCTTATGTACGAAACATGATTGAAGAATGCGTGTTGTTATGCTTGTCTCCGAAAAAAAAGGCAGCAGTCGGCCATTTGGGTCTATAAGAAAGAATTAGCTTTAACAAAAGATGCTCGTGAAAAGACAAAACAAAGACATAGTTGTCAAATTTTTTGAAGTTACAGGACATGACTCCACTACAGCGCTGAAGATTGGTTTTCATGGATGCAAAAATTCCTTGACTATAAAAATAGTTTACAAAAATTTCGAAAAAATTTAGATAGATAAATCCACAAAAACAATTTCCAATTTCTTGTTTTTTAAAGTTCGGGTCTCGGGAAAATATTGCTACAAATATGTTGGCGGCACATATCCAAGATTAAAAAATCTTCGTAGAATCGCATGTATCGTCCAATTCCAGATAAAATGGTTGCTTTTGTTCGCACGGCATCGTAGATGGGAACGGTCAGCACATACACTCATACATAGAGGCAATAAACGTAATGGATATTATCGCAATCGCTCTATTCCTTTTATTAGGCAAAGTGAATGTACTAACTCATTCGGTGCGCGCCGATTCGTTGCCTTACTTTACGCGAAGCAATCCGCTCCTAATAGTTGTTATCGAATCTCGGTCCAACCACACCCTGAAAAACATCGGTTACGCTGCTCCACGTCTGGTACCGCATGTCCGTCGTTGATTCAGCGAACACCGCTCTTCCTTCTTGTGCTACGTCGGATAATTAAAATGTCCATTATAAAACATATTTTTTCCCATTTGTATGTATTTGTATATTATTTGTTTATTATTTGTATATTATTTTTTATTATTTGTATATTAAAACATAAAATATACAAATACAAAAAAAGTTCAAGTGCTGCATCAACAATTGCACTAAAATCTGCTTCTTGAAGCGGTTCTTCTGGTTCTGATCTGTATTCAAAAGTATATGGTTCTTATGTAAATGTCGATGGTTTTGAATGTGTGAATGTACGAAGGGAATTAGATAATTACCTGGCCTCGGCAGGAGATGGCGCTGCTAGAATTGAAGTAAGGCAGCCATTTAAAATGAACAACTCTGATACTTTAACAACAATGGAAAAAATCGAATATAGAGCAGTGACTAAATATTTACCTTAAACACGCAGGTGTGTCAACTTCAAGGGAATATTTGGCGGTGTTAAAGTACAATGCGAATGATTTTTTGCGACACTCGACGTTTTGCCCACAATCGTTATGATGTCGAATTTTCGTTTAACCATGATACGGTTCGAACCCGAAACACGTCTATTTTAAACTGACTCTATTCGTGGAAGCCTGCGTTATTATATCTACGTGCATGCAAATCGGACATTTCAATTGTTAACCTAAGTACATTGCACTACGTACACTGCCGTTCAGAAAAGTTCGGTCGGTTCGTAAAAAACATGAAAAGGTTACAGAAACAAACGAAACTAAAAACAAAATGCAATTTTATTGTATGTACATGTAAAAAAAAGACAAAAATAAATAAATAAAAAGTTATTCTGGCCTAATATAACATACTGAACATTATTTTTTTTTTTCATCGAAAAAACCTCCTTTGCTGTTAATCACCGCTCGAACTATTCTAGACATTCTTTCGATAAGTTTTGTTAAAACGGATTGTGGAATATTAATCCATTCATGTTGCAGAATATTCCGTAAATGTTCTTGTGAAGTTGGGCATATTTTTCGGATCTTCCTGTCCAATCCATCCCACACTCACAACGACTCCACAAGGTTCAAATCTGGGCTTTGTGGGGGCCATGTCATTACTTTCAGGGTGTGCTGTTCTTCTTGCTCCTTTAGATAGTTCTTACACACTAACGCAATGTGTTTTGGGTCGTTGTCATGCATGAATGTAAAGTTACGGCCTATTATACGCAATCCTGATTGCACTGCATGATTCTGGAATATTGCAAAATAATCTTCCTTACTCATTACACCCTGCACTCTGCATAAATCTCCCGTCCCAGCAAAGGAGAAACATCCCCACACTAACACAGAACTACGCCCTTGCTTCACTGTAGGCACAATGCAGTTCGGGATCACTTTTCGGTTTTAGATCTTCGGACATAAACTCGTCGATTTTGCCCAAAAACTTCAAACTTTGACTCGTCACTCCAAAGCACGTGTTTCCAATCATCTAACGACCAATCTAGATGAGAACGGGCCCACTGTAGCCGTTTTGCTCTATTGCTCCGACGTAATAAGGGTTTTCGAATGGCAATGCGTCCATGAAGGTCCGCTTGTTGAAGTCGACGTTTTATCGTACTCGCCGAAACTTGTTCTTCACGGCCGCGATTGACTTCGGCTGCTATTTGTAGCGCTGTTAATTTTCTATTGCGTTTGCTTAATAATACAATTCTCAAATCTTCAGCTTTTGTAGTTTTCCTAGATGCTCCAGGACGAACACGATTTTCTATAGTTCCAGTTGTCCGATATCGCTTTATGATGTAATTTACTGTTGGACTTCTCATATTTATTTTTTCAGCAATTTGTCGCCCCGAATATCCTTCTTGAAACAGCGTAATAATGCGTGAACGTTTTTCTACACTGGTAGGCTTGCCACGTGCCATTTTGAAGTAAAGTTTCTTAAAACTTTCGCTCAAAAACGACAGATGCACACCAACACACGTTTAACAGTAAAATGAAGCAAATTTATATCTTTACGCTTGCGATAAATAAACAAGAATGATACTGCGGTATATTTCCTAAATGTATTGTTCGTTAATAATCTCCAAACGACCCGATTCAAAAGATCGGTACTTCCGGGAAATTCTTGGAATGATAATAAAAGGGACTTTATTGTGGTTGTCGCAATATTTCTACTTTACATAATAATTTATGGCTTTAATCCCTTAGAAAAGAGTGTATGCTTAATATTTTTCTAATTTTATGTATTAATAATTGTATACAGTGGGATATAATAGATTTGTATTGTATAACCGAACTTCATTGAACGGCAGTGTACGTCTCCTCAACCTAGTTGCCAGAGCAAAGCCGCGAACGGAAGAACCGATTGAGATCGCGATGTGATGTGATCGATCATGACGCGAATACGAGGAATTGCGTAATCGCGTAAAGTTCTCGTTTACCTTTCGACATCTATTGCATCTCACAACTGGATCGATATGATACAGATGTAGAAATGTGCAGATAGCTCCAATTTTATGTGTGCATGAATGTATCATATACCTGTTTAATTCGCACGAAAGTATTTAACGTAACGTTAACGAACGTCCGCATTGTTTACCCATTCGCAATTTCAACGATTTCAACTCCAATTATCCGGATCTAAGAGCATTTCCTGAATTATTTGCCTTCGTGTTTTCTTAAATTTTAGAGGGTAATTAACACTCGTTAGTAATAAACTTACAACAGTGTACGTATGAAAGATTTTGACGAGTACTTCAATAATAAAAAGAAAACAATTCTTTTAATTTAGCTTTTTAAGCACTTTAGCTTTTCAAAGTTATTAAGAGAAATTCTCAAATTTTTGAGAGAAAAACTAAGAAACGAGTGGGTAGATTAATCATCTTCGAGCTCCATATCTGCATTCACGATTTCCTACGATTTTTAAAGACGATGGTGCAAAAATAGTCAGTAAGGAAGAGTCCAAATTAGCTATTATATTTGTTAAATCCAAATGGTTTCATAACAAGCTGTACAGGTAGGCCAAATAGCACAAAACACACCAGATTAATTAATTAAACTTGTGTGGTGCGGAGTATCCCGATATGTTAGTGTTGTTTGCCATACTACCCCGCAATATATTATCAAAAGAGTGTTAGTAACTTTTAATTTAGTCGCCAGTGATAAGAGAGGCGTTGGTATTGAATGGTAGATCTCTGCAGTTTTAGATGTCTGCATTTCTGCGCCATCTTTTAAATTTTAAATAAGCCATTAAAATGTGAGTGCATACATTAGCTACCTGTGAAGCTTTTTATTTGTGGTTTATAACCTTATAAAAAATGTACAAATCAACTTATATATTTACGTGTTTTTTTTACTTTTTATACTTTATCTCATCTTTTATAAGGCCCTTATTAATACATCACTTTCGCGCCATCTAATAACCTATCGAAGTACCTCTTCCCTATGATTCTGTGTGTCAGTCAAAAATTCAAATTTTCAAATTGAGGTTATAATCACAGCTTATTTAAAAGTCTGTAAGTTCTATGTAAAAATATATGAAATTAAATATTTATTATGATGGCTACAACAAATAAACAACCGGGTAAAAGCAAGCAAGTGAATGTAACTACTAGCGGAAGCAAAGCTAAAGAAGTTAGCTCAACTAAGCACGCTATTAAACAACTTAGTTCACATACTAGCACAACTAAGCAAAGCACAGTAACTCAACTTTTTCGTCAGGTATAGATAGCATTCTTTTTAACGGTAAAAAAAGATCAAAATTCTTTTTAGGGAATCCCTGAAAATGGTTGGAATACAACTACAATACAATATATATTATCTCACTTATCATCGATGGATAGCAATAATTTTATTAGTAAAGCAAGTGTCGGAGAGAGGGAAGGCAGATGTTTTTCAGGTGCCTATTTATGACAAAATTGTTATCACCACTTTTAAGAATTATTTGTAACATTAACAGATATAGTGGCAAGAAGGAGCTTTTATTTGTTGCATGGTGTAGGAAGATCGGGAGATCTCACGGAACCTCAACCAAAGGCGATAGGGTCAAGCATTCTATGTAAACTGACAAACGTTTTTCTGAATAATTTAATGGCTGCGTATAGTAAGAGTATTTTGTAATATATATATATTTTTGCAATATAAATGTATTTTTTAGGTATCGACTTGAAAACCTTATTGGCTCCAATTCCGGTTGGCCTTAGCTTGATGTTGTGTTTATCAATGTTACGTCGAGAACGTCATTTATCCGATCATGTCATCTGGTTCCGGGATGATAGTGAATTTGTATTTAAATCGATAATTAACGGAGGTAGATATTTATCTTTGATCGTACATGTCCTGGTCTGACTGTAACAAATTAAGTAGTAAACAATTGCTCCATCCTTCATACATGTCCTAATATGCGGTCCGACAATTCTGGAAGCTTATTGCAGAGATGTTTAAAGCATTCTTCATCTTTAGGCAATGCCTTTAAAAATGGCTTCATCGGGCCAAGTTAGAGCGATTAACACTCACTAAACTATCGCACACAATGTTTCTACTGCCTAGTCGTAAGCTGACTTATATTTATAATCGTGGAAAAATTGGAAAAACCGTACGTGAGGGAATTTTTTCACTATTTTTCCCATAATCAACACCCACAAAACTATACAACTCACGTATTAGTTTGAAGACAACCATCACAAGCCTGTGTAATTGTTCGGGAAAGCAATTATCTTCCTCCTGCCCACTAGATGGCTACACGCTGTATATCTGTTATTATTTTACATGTAAATGTATATTATTTTATGCGAATGTAAGACCAATAAATTAAATAATTTTTCTTCTTCCATGTTCTGTAAGTAGCCATATTTATTTTTCCCTAATTGTAGGTTTTACTCCAGTTATATTGACCATAAATGAAGCAGTAAGCGATGTCGAATTATTAAACGAAAACATTAACGAAATTGGCCCAGAGAAAATTCACTGCGTAATTTCTACCACTTGCACTCTACCACAAAAAATTAGTGATATCGTTGGTATAGCCACGGTTTGTAAAAAACATGCAGTGCCTCATATACTAATTAGTGACTGTGGGTTACAATATAGGAAAATAATGGCAAAAGTTAAGGAAGCCAATGAGTAAGTTATTTTTTAATTGAGTTACATTCCAGTAAATAACACGTTCATTCTATGTAATTTTCAAATATTTTCAAAAGCTGTAAATTGAGTCGCTCTGTGCATTTAAAAAATTAACAACGTAAAAGTCTTTCAGGACAGCTTTTTTTTTGTACAGGAAAGGTAAAATTGACATCGTTTTATATAATGCCAGCGAAAATTTTTTGGTCCCAACTGGATCGTCCATAATAGCATCTTTTAAGGAAGAAACTATTCTTGACATCGCCAAGTCATATCCAGGTATAATTTTAAAATTCCCATATTTCTGTATTTCGCAAACCTCCTCGCTTTTGTGATAGGTCGAGCTTCTAGCAGTTCAACTATTGATATTTTCATTACCCTGTTGTCGCTAGGGAAAAATGGTTATTTGAAACTTTTACAGGATAGGGATCGTCTTTCTAGGCAATTTGAAGAATCATTAGCTCCATTAGCAGAAAAATACAAGAAGTTCGTAAATAGCATCACAAGCAATCCGATGTCCATTGGTATGTATTCGGAAAAAAAAAGTTTTATTTTAATTTTATGTATTTTGCAGCGATTTCTTTTGCTGCTAACACCCCGAATTTGTTAAGATTAAGACAGATATTATCCGGCAATACAAGCGTGAAGATGAGATTCCTATTCACTCAGGACGCCAAGAGCATATTAGAGTATAAATTTGAAGGTACGTCATCTGACTATGTCCAACTCTATTATTGGTGTTTGTTATTTGTAGATTGGGGTACTCACGGAGCTGTTTGTTCCATGCCTTTAGTAGTATTTCAGTTACCATTACGTACTTCACAGAAAGATATCGACAGCATACTTGAAACTTTACAATTATTTCTAAGTAAAATTAAATAGCGATTAGTAAATTTAGTAATTTTTTTTAACGTTATTTTATTTTTTATCTTATTTTATTGACTGTTATTTCTCTCTTAATTTATTAAATTAACTAAGAATGTATTTCTTGATGTGTTGATTTTTAACGTTTTCCCACCTATGTGATTTTTATAAACATGTTATCCATGTTCCAGCCTTCGGGCGTTCTAGCACAAATTAAGGCACTGTTATTATAGACTCCCGTTTAAGGCAATATGCTGTGAAACACCAATAAGAATTACAAATTGTAAAAATTGAGTATGGAAAAGCTGTTGACGAGATGAATGCACGGAATCGCGCGAGAGTTTTAAACTAATGTTTGGACATGTTTAAGAGCAATACGAGGGAGTTTCTGCGGGCACTATGTGACTTTCATCTACAGTACGGATACATCACTACACTCCAGAAACTAAAGGTCTTTCTCCTAGCGAATTTGCATCAAAGGCAAAGACGATTCCAACAGCCGGAAAAGTTATGGCAACGATTTTTTGAGATTCGCAAAGGATAGTCTTAATTGATTATTTGGAGAAGGGGAAGGACAATCGCAGGGCAGTATTTAATTAGGCCGATTCGAGGCTGAACTAAAGAGAAGAAGGCCCCACCTAGAGAAGAAAAAACGCCCCAATCCACTTATCGACAATTGAAAAACTACTCCGGCACGAATTGGTGTCCCATCCACCATATTCGCCAGATTTGCATGGGTCATTGCCGAAACAAAGACCTATTTTGGGGAGTTCGACAAATCCTGTTATGTGAATGGATTATAAAAGGTTGGAATATCGCTGGACTAAGTATATAAAGCTACAGGGAGATTTTGTCGAGAGATAAATTCACCAAATCCAAAACAATTGCGTTATCTTGCTTGGAATTTATCATACCATCTTTATAAATACGTAGGTGTTACGGTTATTTCTGATGCAATATGTAGTAGCTGATGCAATACTCAATCCTATATTGTACTATATTGTGTTCTGGTGAAAGTATGATGCAATATTTCCCTTGAATAACGCCAATTTCACAATGAGTCATGCTTTTATAATATTTTAACTTTTTTAAATGATTAAATAAACTTTATTATATGATGTGTTCGGTAAACAATAACATTTAAACAATATCCTATTGTTCTAAAATAATAACACTTCAGTGTTAGTAATTCATAAAAATATTAAACAATATCGCAACGTAAATTACGAAAGTAATGTTTCTAAAAAATTAATTTATAATTGACGAGCAGACTTTCTATATGCATTGTCTAATTTTTTTTCCAATTTTCATAAAGAAAACCTTTTACACGTTCGTGCTTATATCCCAAAAATCAATTTTTAATATTTTCCAAAGTAAAGTTTAAAATGTGCTGAGCAAACTGCACTTTACTTCTCTGCTAAGCATACACAAGTGGCGTGTGACGGGGGTGATTGTGAATGTTCCAAATTCGGGTAATGATCCGAGTGCCCTAATTAGAGAAAAGTAATTAATAATAAGATTATATATAACCTTTAAAACCTTAAAGCTTCTCTAATTTCTTTTTCAGCTACACTTCAGCTACATTTATTATTTTTCTAGCTTACTCGATCAAAACAGGAATCGTCAGTGTAACACTAGATAAGAATATTCAATTATAAAATCCCTTTGTTTCGAAAATATCTGATGTTTATTAGAAATGTAGCGCTTATTTATTTTTAATCAAATATTATCTAACCATTCTTAATAATGAAAAAAATTAAAACGAATGAATGAATATAGATAAACAATCTATGTTATTTGCAAAAATGTACAGGAAATTGACACATTCAATAAATAGATACACGTAAACTCTGAATCGAAAGTTGTAACCTTACAGTATACATTTGAATTTTCTAATAAAACATGTCGCGTAAACAAAACTGATGTTAACAATTCATACATAAGGAATCGGTGAAAATCCCGCTCGGGATTCCCTTTTTGTAGCTACCATTCGGGATTCCCCCGCCGTAAGTCCGTATGGACGTTGTACGAGTAGGTCGTTAAAGTGAGGAATCTCTGTATTGATATTACCGGATGGTATTATAGATAATCAAAGGTATTTCCACCAAATTTACTCTTAAATGCAAATAAAGAGCAGACAAAGGTCTAATAATAATAATAACACACGTTTATTATCCAACAGGCTTAGACCCAATAATAGGAATAATTAAGGAATTAATAATGAATACAATTTTTTATAGCTGTAAAATGCCATTTTTTATTACTTTTATTTTCGATATTAAAGCAAATTATACATAAAAATATCCATAAGTATCATAAAACATAATATAATTGAAATGCCATTGTGGACTGGTATAATACATTATTCACCATTTAAGGTTTACAGTGGTTTAAATATCTTGGATATAGACAAACTTCACGAATGTGGTAGCGGTTTAGCAACCAGCATACGAAACGCTCCAAACCCAGCCCATAACCGCCATGTGGACACGTACCGTATTTTCTCTGATCGTTGTACCAGAAGTACGGTGTAGGATTGATGTCCACAGTCTTATACCTGTAATAAAATACAGTCAAGAGTTGCAATAACGATTAAAATTAGTAAGACACTAACGCCTGAAGCAGCTCCTCTAAATCTGAAATCCTCATCGAGCCTCCTACGATTTCTCCAACGTTTGGCAATAGCACATCAACACTCTCCGTCAAACGTTTATCTTCGGGGCATTTTGACATATAAAACGATTTTATATTAGCGGGGAAACGACATAACATGATGGGTTTGTTAATTTGATCTGTCATTTTTCGTTCGGGCATCTCGGGGATATCCTAAAAAGGTTTCTTTTTCTTTATAAACGTGGTCATAATATTAACCATACATACCTCGCCAAATTCGTAAAAACTACCATCTTCCTTAGTAATGTTGTGCTCTTTAAGATATTTAATAGCATCAGTGTAATCCATTCTAAAGAAAGGACGAGTTGGTACTTGAAAGTTGGGGTTTAATTCGTAGACTATATCACCGTATGGTGATTTTAGTACGCGATCGACTACATCGCAAATTAAATCTTCCAATCGATCAAGAAGGTCATTGAAACTGATGAAGGGGCATTCAGCTTCGACGTGGGTGTATCTAAAAAAATTAACTGTATCCTTCACTAAATGAAAACTCCTTACTATGTAACGTACTCTGCCAAATGCCTACGAGTTCTACTTTGCTCTGCTCTAAAGCTTTCTGCAATGCAATATACATCACCCATAGATGGTAGACACGTTTCCAAGTATAGTTGGGAACTTTGAGTTAGGTATGCTTCTTCGCTGAAAATAGAAAGTACATTAGTGCAGGTTCCTTATGTGACTCTAAACGTTAGCTGTTGTTAATTGTATAGCAAATAGTGAATATTATGTTTTCCAGGGCAATATAAGAAGCCTGAATCAATTTCTAAGCACCAAGCGGTAAGAGGTGCCATTTAGAGCCAAGGTATATTTATTATGAATTATTATTGATAAAGAATACAAGCTCAAAGTAGAAGAGAATGGCAAAAACCGTATGTTATAGTTACCCAAAGTAATCCAATTTGAAAAGTGTAGAACCGCCTTCAACTTGAGTTTGCACGATGTGTGGTGGAGTAACCTCGCAATAACCTCTCGCTTTATAGTGGGCTCTAAGAAACAAAACATGAGTAGTGAAAATACAGCTTTCATTGACCAACGTAAGATATTAATCCTTACCTAAACGCTTCCAAGAGAACAGACCTCATGCGTAACACCTTAGATGTGTTCTCCCCACGGATCATAATATGCCTATTTTCGGCTTGTACGTCCGGTAGAGCTTCTTCGTTAAGTAATGCATCCGCACCACCAGGTGGCGCCAATCCAATTAATTCCCAATAGTCAGCTTTGAGTTCATGACCGCCAGGAGCCTAGAAGTGAATAGAATTTTTTAAATAATGATCCAAAGGTGAAAATCATAGAAGTAGGTCCAGCTTAGTTTTAAGTGGACATAAAATTGCCAATAAATGCAGATTGCACGTCCAAAACATTAATAGAAAATGTAATAAAAACTTACAATCTTTCCTTCGGGCACTTCGATGATGGTTCCAAAAATTCTTATACTCGATTCAGTCGATAATAAAATCGCGTTGTAAGTCTGACATAACTTATCGGCTAGTACGCATTGTAGAAACCCAGTACCATCCCTAAGCGTAATAAACATGAGCGCTTTGCCTTGCCTTCTTATTCTATGAGCCCAACCGTAAAGAACGACCCTCTTGTTTCTGTACTCTTTGCAGTCGCAAATTTTGACTCTCTCCGCTTTGGGTAGCGATTTATCTTCTTCGATAATAATTTTCTTAGCTTCTTCGAGGTTTTTCTGTCTCTTTTCCGCATCCTCGGATTCTTTGACGGTCTTCTCCGCCTGCTTATAGTTTTCGCGTACCCAAATCTTATGAATTTTCTTCAGCTGGGATTTGCTGGCCGGTTCGAATTTACCTTCAGCTTCGGTACTATCGACGTATATAATTGGAAATGGTTCAGCTTCTGCTGCGCGCATTGCCCGGAGTATCGTCTGGAATGGTTTCTCTTCGGTTCCATCGCCTGCTTCATCACAACCATTCTTTTCGGAAGTATATAAAGCTAAAACAAAATATATTTACAGGCAGGTAACAAAATGGGAAGTTGTTTTACTCAAGTCAGTGAAATATTAATAAGTACAAGATTTTTCACTAATATTGGCAATCGTAGCGTCGCATCTAAAACCAAACGCCGCTTAATGAGAACGTGTTTAAACAGACAGTTCAGAAACTCCATTTAACGACTGCTCACAAAAAGGGCTTAAATTTGCTAAATACACGAAAATTGGTATTAATGGAAAGGGTGCTACGGTTCGATGAATCAAAATTTGAGATCTATGGGCCCAGACATCGCTTATTTATTGCGACATTGAGTTGGAGAACAAACGAGTAAAGTGTTATCAATCATGGTCTAGGGTTGATTTGAAAGTGATCGAATTGACACATTATTTAAGATGGATGGAACATTGCCAAAGAAGATTTGTTTGAACATTGTATAAGAACATAACGCACCTAAAAGATGCGTATTTAAACAATACAATTCTACGCACGCTGCAAACGTAGTTTTTTTCAGGTGAATATTCTTACATTAAAGAGATGGCAACTACAGAGTCCAAATTGCAATTCTAACATAATGATAGGGCACCATTTAGACCGAGGATTACGAAAATACTGCTCATTAATAAAGAACCGAAAGACGAAAAATAAACATAATGTTATCATCGTCACGATTTAGATTTTTGTCACAAACAATATCAACCAATTACGACCAATTGAATTCAATGGTTGCGATGAAGTGATACTTTATAGATAAACGTTTAGTTACACGTTATAAAAAATGCATTCATTAAAACAAATTGATTACGTAGATGATGCAATGCAATTCAATTGGTTTCAAATCATCAACTTCAAATATTATCTATATTTATTAATTTTATATAAACAACGCACCACAGGGACTTTACCCGCATAGAAAATTCATTCAGCCAAAGCATCAAGTGAAACTTTAGTTCAGCCAAGCAGACGCTCGGTGGCGCCGCTAAACAAGTATTTAAACATATTTTTTTTTTGTTATCGTAATTGCTCTGGATATTTCAGAAAAGCAGATGTTCTCCATGTGAAACTGGCAGCACCCTTTTTTGAAATAAAAAATAATACAAAAATAAATAAAAATACATCCCACACAAAATATATGTATTAGTCCACCGGGTGAATGTTCGATGCGCTCGCATCGCGTCTACGTTCTGTAGGATTTATTCCCGTTACTCTATGACCTGCATACAGAGGAACAGGTTTCTGCAATGCAGTTACTGCATAAAAATTCACTTTACTCAGTTACAGATTATAAATATATTAAAAATAATCAATTATATTAAAATGAGCATCAGATCAAATAGAATCTAAGAAAAAAAAATGTTTTAATGCAAACTTTTTCATTTCACACAAAATTAAAAATTACTCAACCAACTTATCGCATATTGTTCAATGAACGTTATCAAATATAAATATTTACAACAATAAAGAACTAAATATGCAACGTATTGCATTGCACTGTAAGTAAAAATAAAAATTAAATATTCACAACAACGTAATATTTAAATTCTTTGGAAGCAAAAGTGTTACGCATTTAAAAATAAAAATATTGATAAGTAAGTTCTAATTAATTTTTTTTTGGACAGTAAAAATTTCAAAAAATTGTTTAATTGTAATATGGTGTGAGCATATCCACATTAGATTAGTTCTACCCGCACCATGTTACAATTACACAATTTTTGGAAATTTTATTAACAATAAACTTAACAAAACTATATTTAAAAAAATTTTAGATCAATTCTTCACATATCATAGATTATTAGAGTTTAAGCGTTTGAGGAAGAGGTCTGTCCGAAACCGGTCCCGTAAGAAGAAATTTTATAAAATTGAAATTAATTAGTACTTACCAAGATTTTTTTTTAATTTCAGTACCTAATTATGAACATAACCTACATTATGAATTTGTTTCATCTAACCTAATTTTGTAATTTTGTTAAATACTAGATATAAGGCTACTTGCTTTACTTCTGGGAAAACCAGCAATGTACCATACGGTTACCAATGCATTATTGCATCATGCAACTTGCACCGGCATTAAAAACGTGCAATTCCACAATTCACAATTTTTAGTAGTTAAATAGAACATACCTTTCAAAATATCACCTGGCATTTTGGAGACGGTGATACTTGACGATTAATTATTAAGTTACAATTAAATCTACTTTGCAATCACTTCTTTGCAACACGACAGCGAAACAAGGGTTCGCAACCGGTGTCAAATACGAATTGAAAGGAATAAGTGGGAATAACCTCAATCTGTCAATTTATAAACCCTTTCGTGTTTAAAAAAGATGGGCATATTTACACGATGGTGATAAAAGAACAAAAGCAAGATAAGATAAATAAAAAAAGGAAGTAATTCATTAACATTAAGTACAGCAAAATTTCGAAACAGACTCAAAATTAATTGTAATAAATAAAAGAAAAACGCTTCTGTTTTTTGCCTGATTTATCTCTAAATTTACTATTGTAATTTGGCCTTCATGATTTTTTTTCCCGAATGGAATGAAGCACAACATATCCTAGATTATGTTTTAATTGGAATTTTAAGTTTTGTTTATACATATAGGCGTCAATAATATATATAGAAATAAAATTAAATAAATTCTATTTGAATTGGTTCCCGCTATACAATAGTTCCGGATCAGGCTATCTGCGGCTCCACTATCGCTGACTAACTTCATATGTTTGGCCGATAATGGGATAATTGCAAGGGCACGATTGAACTTGCTCCTAACCTCAATTTCACATGTGCTGATTAAATATTGATAAATTAAATTGTATTATTTGTATTGTACTTATAGCAAATAGTACATCATGGCAACAAATCAGAAGAAAAAATTTGACCAAAAAAAGATTGAAGAATCATTAAGGAATGAAAATAGATTTATTAGCAATTTGTTTTCCCTATTAGCTCTACCGCAAAATGAACATGATAATAGTAAGTTCAATTTATACATTACATACACTTACAATAGTAAATAAATGAATTCTTTTAGATGAAGATTCTGATGCGGAAATTGTTTCCCAACAGCCATTACCCATTGTAAACAAAACCTCCCGTGCCAAATCGTTAGTAGAACTACAGAACCGAATTAATAAATTAACGAAGAAGGGCAACACTTACAAGGAAAAAATACAGAAGAGAAATTTAAAAAATAAATTAAAAAAGAAAATCAAACGAGAAAAACGTAGTACAATTCAAAAAGGAAATAAACCTGATAAAGTAGACGATAAGATTAAGGTAAAAACTCAAGAAACTCAACCAGTATTTAACAAAGATGATAAGATCATATTTTCAAAAATAGATTTTGCCGGTCTAGACAATAAAAAGCACAAAAAGACTTCTAATCCAAAAAAAATATTAGATGACGTACGGCAAACTAACGATAAAGTGCAAAAATTGAAAGAACAGGGTGAAATCGAGAAAGCTACTGAAATTAAGAGCAAAACATCATGGAAGAATGCGTTAGCAAGAGCAGAAGGTATTAAAGTAAAGGATGACCCTGTGCTACTTAAAAAATCCATACAGAAGTTAGAGCAGAAGAAACGATCTAGTAAAAAGAAATGGGAGAATAGGATAGAAGGTGTGAAGAAGGCTAAGGATGAAAAGCAAAAGAAGAGAACGGAAAATATAGATAAAAGAAAGAAGGATAAAAAATTGCATAAGCTTAAGAAGGCGGCAAAGAAAGGAAAAATAATTGCTGGATTTTAGATGTAATTACTTAGATTTATTGTATGTAAATTAATAAAGTAAATAGTCTGACTTTTGTACATATATGTTCAAAGAAAATTTAATAAAAGTGGAAGTCTTAATCTCGAATTTGTAACTTCATCTGAAGTAACTTTGCCAGTATAAAGCGGGCATTTGTCGGCGTTGTAGTATACTGTAATATCGCTATTGCCTCGAATGTTAAATGCACTTAAATAGATTTATCAAACTTATTAGAAAACAACACGAAGGTATCGGCACACTCCACACCACACAAGTTTTTAATTAATCCGGGATGTTTCGAAGATGCCTGGGATCCCCATTCTCAACCCACGCATCCTCAGAGATTGGAATCTTGCAATATGTATCCAAACGCGCACATTTGAATCAATTTAATTGTCGAATTCAAACCATTGAAATATTTGAGAATAAAAAAATATCTTAGGTAAGAGATTTACTAATTACCCAAGTATTACGAGAATAAGGCCCAGCCCATCAATTACCAAGCCATAATATGTCGTAAGTACATAATATCCAAATTGTATATTTGAAAGATAAATAAAAACCTAAAATTTTTGTTTGTAATACGAATTTTTATTTATAAACATTGTTATTTTCATATACGTACACGTAACGAAATAAACTTAAATAAAATCTTGCCAAAAGAGAAAGTTCTTGCGAGTTACGGTATTGAGAATTGCCGAATGACCTCAACTTTCATTGATTTCCGTCTCAAAATTTCCCATGACCGCCAATCGGTACCTGCATGCACATATAACTTGTACATACGTCCTTCTTTGGAGAAATTGGCCGCTTCAAGAGAAGAACGATTGAAGAAAGGATTACGAAAGCTGGTCACAAATAAAATCGACGTGCGTACCATTGTAATGGTGTTATTTAATCCTAAAGCGACGGCGTATAAAGCAGAGGATGTTATATAAAATGTGTGTTCGCTTTTTAACGTTGGCCAACATATTAGCGGTTTAGATTTAGAGATTTTTCGAAGCAAACCATTAAATTCTTCAAATAACGGAATTTTATTTTCATCTATTGTATAGAGGCATATAAGTTCAATAAAAAATTTTGGAATTGATATTCTGATAGCATGCATACGTCTCGGCATGGAGTTCATTAAATTTTCAACATTATTTTGGTCCAATTGCTCCTACTCTGCATATGTTTAATATGCAAAGTAAAACAAATATTTACATTTGAAGGCAAATCTTGCATTAGCATGTCGCAGTTAAGTGATTTCATATGCTCAATATACGTTGATGATATTTTACTTTTTTAATTGATTTCCTCATTATCATGTACGCTGATGATCATCAGATGAGACCGCAGTAATTCATCTATACAAGCGCCACGTTTTCTTTACAAAGACATGATAATTTGCGTCAAACGTTGAGCCAAGGAATATTTCAAATATGCGCCTTTTGGAACATCCTCAATGTAATTAATGTAAAAATGCTTTACTTCTCGTGTTTTGTCGACTCTGGAGGAAACCAGTAGGTAACACGAACCCTTCTGATGACACGAGTCTGTCTAGTCGCTGCAAAAAGATAATAATTTCACTTGCATTGGTTATCTCTAGTCATAACATTAAACCAGTACTCAATAGTAACTCGTTCTGGACACCAATACTCAACAAATTTTCGGGGAATTCCCGATTATTTTTAGACGTTAGATTCCACAACAAACTGCCGATAGAGTTTACAACAATATCGTCGAATAGGTTTACAATTTTTATACTCTGCAACTCTGTTATTAATAAAATATTGTTATTATGTTAAATAATAATAATAATATGCTAAAGAAAAAAAAAAATAATATAAATGGTATTAGTAACGCAGATTTTCCTGCATATAGCGAGCACGTCGCTTGCTTGCGCTAAAGCACAACCTGTTTTTCATTCGATTACGTAATTTCAAACACATCGTGTAGAAAGTACAAGTTTTACATTTATTTAAGTCAGACAACAGCATCGTTGTTGTGGAAAAGACGGATCTAAAAAACTTTCGACAATTTCACATTTGTCAGAAGTTTGTTCTATTAACATGGAATATTTTCTACGTAGCGTTTAACGACCAGCTTACATGTTGCTATTGTTAAATTTCCCCGCTTGCTTTTAATTCGTTACACAAGATTAAAAGTAAAATGAATAAAATTATTGCTTATTCATCACATTAATAATTAGCGATTCCGGGCAACGCAAATTGTGATATTTTTTTGCATGGTTTCTATACTACCAACAGCGTAGCATTATTTGGCGATAAGTGCGCTTCATTAATAAATAGCTGAGAAAGTCGATCTTAAAACAAGTTCCATTTGGTTGGAGAAGTTCAAAAAACGTCGGGGAGTTCGTTAACCTCCCATCGTTGTCGAAAAATTATCTAGCGACGAATCTGCTTGAACCATTCCCAGCAAATATTTTAACCGCGATTGCAGAAATTGAATTAACTCTTCATCAGGTGCGCAATGCTGACGAATTGAATTTGAGTCTTTGAAGTGCTGGAAGTGCACCGGGTCACAATGCTTAATATGAGACGTTTTATTAATCTCTCTTAGTCCTTGTATAAGTCCCAAGTATTTTTGTCTGTTGGTGAGGTGAGGCTGAGGGGGCTTAATTTACGAAGGGTCGCCTTTATATTTAATTTACTTTTCAAAATTGTCCTCCTTGCTTTTGGATGGAAGTACTGCATCATTTCGGTTTCTCTGAAAAATGCCTTCCAAGACTCGTCGTCCATAAATTTGATTCCCTGTAGTGTTTTTTTTTTTTACGTGGACTATTAAGGAATGGGTTGATTTCTATGAAGCCACATTCACTGCAGCAGCAGCTTTTGAAACTCTTGATTTGTGATGGACATTAATTTTCCTGCAGAAGGAGTAACTTTAAACTTCTCGGGAGGGCTGGAGCCCTTAATATGCCACTGCATTGATTCTTGTTTCGAATCAGGGTCAAAATGATGGACCCAGGTTTAGCTCAGATGACAAGTCGATTGATAATTAAATCTGTTTCGTCTCTACAATGAGCTAAAGGTCGGATCTCCATCATCCTCCAGTACCAAACACTTGGTTTTTTTCAGTAACGTTGGAGGTGATCGCGTCAACAAGCCGACCTGGACGGATTCAGCCAATATTTCGTTAAGAATAATTTTTGGGGGTTTTCCTTGTTTGGTAAACACATCATCAACGCATATGTGATAGAAAACAATATAATATAATGAAGGATTAAAATTGAAAACTGTCTAACCCGGGAATAAAAACGAACCTTCGCATTATAATTAAAAATGTGCAACGCGTGAAAATATAGAGACTACACGCATATTGCACAATGCCCAGTTCCAAAATGTAATGGAAAAGATTCGACCATTATCTTGGTCGGTGTTAAGCGTAAGAACAGATCGCGTTACCTTTCTCTGCACACCACCAGAAGCGCAAGAAAGTAGGGAGCGTAAATCAAGATTATTTACTTTATCACAGGCTGGGTGTTCAAATGAAATCGAAAGTTCGCGGTGTGTCGTAAATAGATACGGATATAAGAATACGATCGGTGTATTTCCCGCGACTTCTTTGCCGTTTATTTTTTTTTATCGTTCCAAGTGTCGCGTTGTGTAAACCATGAGATATATCGAAAAGACATAATTCCACCCTTTTTCTTTTCTAACCAATAGTGATTGTTTTTAATATTCTTTAAATTAGTCTTTTATTCTGGCATTACGCGTTTTTCTTGTTGCATTTCCCAAATTGCAGAAATAAAATCAAATAATGCGGTCCTTCTTACTCGTAATAATAACTAGTGCTTTATTTTGTGCCGATGCGACCACTGTGACATACGTATCCTACAATTCTTCGGATTTGTCGTATCTTTCCAATGGAATACAGTTTCCGGCGCCGAATTCCGATGACGTATTCACCATGCAGATGCCCAGCAAGGAAAATCTTCTACCGGAAATGGAATGGTTCGGAAAATTGTACAATCACCATTATTGGGGCAAGCAGATATCGTTGCTGAACGAAGAAAAGTGCCAAATTCATATGAACGAGTACATTGAGGCGTTAAACAACGGCACTTCCTGGGCTTCGAAAAGTAATTAACTTTCTCCTGGTTATTACGTAATTCTTAGCATAGTTACGAAATAATTGATGATACTCTTGCGAGATTTGCGTTGATGTAATTGATTTTGCGAAAATTGAAAGAAAAAAGAACACGTCTGCACATAAAGCGTATTATTGCACATTATATTAAAGCTTCTAGCGTAGAAATTATGCTCCAATGAACAGTAATTTTGTTACTTAATTAATTTATAATAATAATAATTAGTAATAACTTTAAAAATAATAATTAGAAAATTTTATTTCGTCGTACCATCTGTATTGAGGGTATTAGTTGGATTCTAGTCGTGGATATTTTTTTCATCGATCAAATTTCGTCCGACTAATTTGTAAACAGACCTCTTATATCTTTGACTTAATGAAATTCACGTAACAGTTCAATGCAGTACAAATACTTATTTATGTTGTACATGGGTTTTCATTTTAATCTCCATTTGTGTCTTCAATTCCGTTTTGGAAAATTTCCTTTCAATATATTTTCCTATATCTCTCCAACTAACAAATTGGTTTATAAATTTCGATACGCTGGATCCATTAAAAGTTACCCCGATTTTCTATCTCTTACGGTAAGCGAGCTATAAGCTTTAGAATGTTGGGAAACTTTGATCCCTATCCTTACTGTGTTTCGAGGTGTAAATCGAACAATAAACGGGAGAGGTAAATGAGGATGGCAGCAATCGATTCTCTGAGTCCGATTTTACTCAAAAACACTCAAAAACTGAAGCCTTTGTATTGCGCTAAAATGTCCTCGAGGGGATTTAGAGTAAAACACGAGAAATTCAAATTTTGGTTTTATACCGAAATTTAATAAAAATTTCAAAATTATCAATTTCGCGTAGACATCTTTGGAGTTAGCATAATTCCAAAGAAATAATAAAATTGTTGTTGATACGTCGAACCTCATAGTGTAGGTGCTGCAAACATTGAACTTGCTTATCGTGAGTGAACAAACAGTTTTAATATCGCGAAAATTGCGATATCTACTTAAACATGAAGAAATAATGGTCTGAAAATCTCACAAAAAATGATTTATTCATCTTTGATACATATTAAAGAATGCTCCTTGAATACTTAAAGTTTTGTCTGAAAATTTCTTTCGTAAAATCAATCTCCAACCTGAATTTACCGTTAATTGCATTTCCTTCTTTCAGTGTATGATGCATCTGGACGTTATAACAGTCATTTTTTTTTCGGGAACGATTTCTGGTTAGGCTCAAGCACTTTATGCGAGGAACTCGGCAATAATGAAACCAGCGATGATGCACCTCCGTTTGAAATCAGATTTTACATGGCGAAAGTTCGAATCAACATCAACGAAATTTTAACACCAGTAGTAAGTACAACTTATCGAGCAATTTTATGGATCATTATCGGTATCTAAAAGGAGGCGTTAGCGGTAATTGTTAACGTAACTTCGCAGTCTTCAAGGAAGGAGGTCAAGAGACATACTACTTTTAAAAGTCATTTAATCCTTTCTCTAACGCTTAAATTACTAATAGTCACGATATAGCCATAGCAATTTGGCTAACAACTATTATTTGAAATTTAAGGCGGTCACCAAGATTAGCAAATCGCGCCACTAATGAGATATCAATTTAAATAAAATTTTAAAGAAAATCCTCGAATTGGTTTGCGTTTTATAATTTTTACCTTTTCAGACAAGACAATTGAACATTGGCCAATGTCTTCCCAAATCGTGCAAACCTGAAAGTATCCGTTTGCTTATGTTGAATGAGAAATCACAAGCAACCTCTTTAACTGTTATTGACGTGAGAGCTGTACCAGGCGATTATTGCATATTCGACGATGTGAAGTTTTATATTATTGGGTAAGAATTTAACATTTTGCTTGTTTTGATTTTAAAGATTATCGAATGGAATTGGTATTAAAGATATGTTGGCGAAGTTACGTTATTGCGATAAGAAAAAAAAACAAATCTTCTTGGATACTTTACCGTATCTAATTTTAATTGAAACAAATAAACTTTCAAATTGCATATTTAATAAAAATTATCATAAGCGAACCCAGAGATCTACTGTAGGTTAAATTGAAGCGGAATTTATGGAGACCAAAACGATTTAAAAAAAAACACAAGTGGCGAAGGATTCTCAAACTTTCCGTGAATTCCAGAGTAGGTGTACTTACTCGAAGAGTTATTTTTTAATAAATTCGCCACGAATGTTACGTAACAGATATATAATTTATTATCATGTTTATACGCTATTCTGTGTAAATTAAATCGAAATTTCAACATAGCTATATCCACACGCACATGTTTCTGAAAAGAAAGTAGGTTGTGGAGTTCTTGTTACAGGTCGTAGGTAGTGATGAAAAATATGTGCATTATGCAACAACAAATTCTTCTACCTATTTTTTCTTATTTGTGAAGGAGGAATATAATATAGATACTGATGTGAAGAACCGAGGGTATCTCGAATTAACCTTCCTCAAGTTGAGTGTAGGCTTTCACGACCGTAATCCATAGTAGAAATGTCTTTCGGGTGATGTCGTGTAGTTAATATTTAACTTGACGTTTCGCTGACTATCCTGTCAGCTTCTTCAGAAGATTTCTAAAGACTGCTGTTGTTGTCTTTTGCTCCTCGTTATATATCCTATGTCTGGTCCGCTTTGCTGATCCATAACCGTTCTGCTTTGCTGATCCATAACCGTTCCGTTCCGCTGAATCGCGTCGTTCGTTGTATAACGAGTCATCTAACGAACGACTTAATATTAATTAAATATTAACTACACGACATCACCCGAAAGACATTTCTACTAACTTCCTCAAGCTTAAACAGAACACATCAAAAAATGCCTAGAAACAATAACCAAAAAATAATGCTAAGATAGCTTAGCTTCTTCATGGTATTGATGGAATAATTCACGGCAAACGCAATAAAAGGCATGTGCACTGCTCGAGGGGTGGTTTGGGGAACGGTGCTTCCTGAACGGCAGGCATGCGTTTCTTTGGCACTAGAGGACGCCAAGAAATGTCGAGTTTGTCGTTTTGAAAGTTGTGGTATTAACTGTGAGGCAACAGCGATAGAAGGTAGAGATATGAAAAATACTCTCGAAACCACGCTGATGACGCCGGGTAGGCAGAAACATGTACGTGTGTTAGTGTATTTTTTCTCTCTCCTTTTATTGCGTTTGCCGTGAATTATTTCATCAATACTATGAGGAAGCTAAAAGCTATCTTAGCATTATTTTTTGGTTATTCCTCCTCAAGCTTGGTTACTATTTGTTAGGAAGGACGGTCATGTGGGATGCGAACACACCCCCCATAATTAACAACTAATTTTAAAATATAATTTAATTTCCGATACAGTCATGCGACCTACTTTACACGAGCACCTTCACAAAAAATTAGCGTCAGATGGGTACTCCGACCTTTGTCAGCAGCGCAAAAAAGAGCAACGTGTGATTTGTACTGAGCATTTTTTAAATCTCTATCGCAAAAACCAAGAGGAACTTCTCCGGTCTATTGTTACACGAGACGAAAGCAAAAAGAGAGTAGACCAAACAGCTCTTCCCAACGATCTTCTGGGATTCGAAAGGAATCTATCTGACTGATTTTAAGGAAAGGAACGCAGTGGTAAACCGTGAGCTATCAAAGAAAGGAGACGGCGGGATTTTGAGTTTTCCACGACAACGCACCTTCCCATATAGCCCAGATTTATCCCCCAGTTATCTATTTCCAAAACTCAATAAAGACCTTCGTGGTAGAAAATTTGACGAGGACAAAGAGTTGAAGAAGGTTGCGCAGATAAAACTGCGGGCTATTTTTCCAAAGGTACCATAATGTTCTAGGCGTTTTACATTGTTTTCTTCTTTCTTATTTGTTATCCTGCTGTAGTTCGACTGGTAGATGTATTATTTGAAATAAATGGGAATAACTTTATTTAGGATTGACACTACGAGGTAAACGCTCGAGTATCATAAATAGCTTATTGTGTGTAAATGTTAAATAATGAAAAGGTACTAATAACTTTTATTGTTTTAGGGGAATCCTTTTGTTTACCTATGGTTTAATTGTACTTGCTACCGTATATTATCTAATCATAAATACATTCAATAGGGACGATTCAATAAACAATTCAATAAACAACAATAACATTAACAACAACATCGAAGAAGCTAAAAGTAAAGCTGTGACGAAAGTAAGAAGAGGTAACTTGCGTACAATGTAATCAATTAAACATGTAATAACAATAATATTTAGGCAAATTGGCTAACGTCCTGTTGTGCTTCTGTTTCACCACAAACGCTCGAAGAATTTTGAACGTTGATCGATTACCAAACGAAGCAATCAAATGCATACATGGACTTAGATTCTTCTCTATTGCTTGGATCATAATGGTGCATACCTATTTGGAAGTGTTTGCAATTGCCGAGAATAAGACCTTAAGGACGGTTACTGAAAGATCTTTCCTGTATCAAACTGTTTCTAACGCAACCTTTTCTGTGGACACCTTCTTTTTTATCAGGTAAATATTTATTTTGGCTGATGGGTGTATTAGTTTTGCAGTAATCAGCAATTTTCTTTTAGCGGATTATTAGTGACGGTACTTTACTTCCGAACAGCAGACAGGAAAAAAAAAAGACAGCCGACAGATAACAAGAGCTTCAAAACAGAAATGGTAGATTATCTAGTTTCCGTATTATACCGTCTATTACGATTAACACCTGCATATTTATTCGTCCTGGGCGTCAACGAACTCGTGCTCAGATATGTGCATAATAATTCCATATTTTCACCGGCTATGATAGATCATATAACATGTAGCGTTTATTGGTGGAGAAACGCTCTTTACATCAACAATTTCTTCCCTCAGACGGAGTTTTGCATGTTATGGTCTTGGTACATCGCCAATGATACGCAATTTTATTTATTGGCTATTTTAATTTTAACATTTGCAGTGAGGTAAGTCACTAGCTTAAACTTATTACTTAATTAACTCTTAATAAATTACCGGAAGTTGATTAATAATTTTTTCTCTTCAGAAACAATTATTACTTTAAATGGGCCGCAGCATCCGTTGTAGTATTCTTACTAATGTCGTGGATTACTACCTTCGTCATTGCTATGCAATATAATTACGTGGCTAGAGTGGAAGAACCGTTCGCTTTATTCGACCAATTGTACGATAAACCGTGGATGAGAATAGGACCATATTTGGTAGGAATGGCGACTGGTTACATGTTATTCCGAGTCGATAGAAAAATAAATCTGCCATATTATGTAGTGATATCCGGATGGATTCTGGCTGTGGCAATTGTATTAAGTCTTGTGTATGGTTTAGGCAACGGAGAACTAACTACGCCTCTCTCAGCTATTTATGTAAGATGTCGTTAAGAAATTGTTATTCATTTTCTTTCTTTAATTGACATCCCTCACGTCTTTTTAAACTGGAAACATTTCAGGCGGCTCTAGGACATTCCGCTTGGGGTTTGGCGTTAGGGTGGATCACGGCTACCTGCAGCTGGGGTTACGCCGGCCCTGTAAATTCACTATTAAGTTTCAAAGGATTCCTTCCACTAAGCAGGCTGACTTATTGCGCTTACTTAATACATCCAGTTATAATGGTATTTGTCAGTTTTCAATTGGACGGACCAATACACATGCACAATTATTTAGTGGTAAGGTGATATATACTATAGTTTCCAAAATGTGTAGGTATTACATAAATCATGTTTTTGGCTTTTAAAAACATTTAATGCACATTACAGAAAATTGGGAATTTTCCAACCACTTCGAGGAATTTTTTATATACTCTCCATACTAAATTCAAACAAATTTTTCTTTTGTAATTACAGTTAATTATATTTCTTGGTAATCTGGTAACATCGTTTCTACTTTCTTTCGTTGTTTCCATTGCGTTCGAAGCACCCGTTGTTCAGCTATTGAAAGTATTACTGGTGCCAACATCCAAAGACAAAGAAGATTCGTCTCAGTAATTGGGTAATTGGATCTTGTGTATATAGATTTCTATTTTTAAGTAAATCACTTTGTATAAATGAATTAATTTATATAATAGACGTACGTTTGTAAAATTTGATGAATTATTTTATGTAATACCCAACAGCCTCAATCTCAATTATTATTAATAATTGGAGCATAGAGCCGGCGAAATTAGTAAATTCTAAATAATTAGTTGGTGGTTTTGTGAAGGCCACGAACAGTCGACATGGTTAAATGCCCACAATCATATGGGGCTTCTTCAGGAGAGGGAAAAGTGGAAGGTAACAGGTAACAGTTAGCAAGGTAACTTAACGTGTAAACCACACCAAAGGCGAAACTAACTGAACGGGAACCAATTGATCATGTGAACCATGCCAGAAGCGAAAATCAACTGCGGTGGTACGTTGCGTTGGTTCTTCTGGATCCTTGTCCTGTTTCCTCCAGTTCCATCGGGTTGATGATCTTCCTGGGGTCCTCGGTCCTCGTTGTTTGGTTCTCGGAATCTTCTTCCTGGACTCCCTCCTCGGTTACTAAAACAGAAAAATACGAGTTAGTAAGGCGTTAGTACGCGCTATGGTGATACCTATGCCAGCCTACTCAGGTGATCGTAGGTGGTCTTGTGCCTCGATCCCGAAGAGGTTCTTCGGATGGTGGCGTTCTTCATCGCGGGATTCTCGCCGGTTAGCGTCTTCCGAAAGAAGTTTTTGTTGAGCCGTGCCAGGAATTCCTGCAGCCGCTCAGTCTCGCTCAGGTGTGTCAGTGTAGCCAGCGAGGTGCGTCGGGGTACGTGGAATACTAATCGCAAGCAGCGATTTTGTACGGTGGAGAGGGAGGTGATGTAGGTGGGTGCCGCCATGACCCAGACGGGACTGGCGTAGGTAAGGATCGGGCGTATGTGTGTCTTGTACAGCATGACGAACGTTTTAGGGTTGAGGTGGGAATTTGTAACTGTCTGGTTGCACCTAGTGCCCTGTTTCGAGCTCTTCTGAGATGCTCCGCGAAATTCAGCCTCTCGTCTAGGATCATTCCGAGATACTCGATCTTGCTGTCCCAATCGATCTCGCGGTAGTACGAGGGGAGCAGCACGCTTTTATATCAGCGGTGGTGAGCGGAGCCTGTCACTGATTGGTTAGGTGTCGCGGTCACTATTAGACGATGATTGATTGTTACGGATGGGTAACCCCCGCAGACGCTCCCCTACAGTTGATTTTCGGCTCTGGCACGGTTCACATGCCAAGATCAACCGCTTCTCTATTTATTTTCAATACAATATTATTAACTTATTCAATTTAAAAATAAAATATATGAAATGTTCGTGCGCTTTATTTTTTTTTAACTGAACTGTATAGAACTTTCAACCGCACTGTTTCATTTTGCCCATGACTGTAATTCTTGCTATACTCGCAATCACTTAAAAATGGGGAGAGATACAGCTGTTTTCAATGTCGACTATTTAAGCGCTGGTGGATGTTATAAATAGGACTACTGCATTTTTTAATATCCTACGTTATCTCCAACTGACAAATTTAGTTGACGGTGAAACAGTGAACTGCACACACTAAAGATGCAATTTGCCGGCAAAGTAGTGTTAATAACAGGTGCAAGTTCGGGAATCGGTGCAGCAACGGCCAAATATTTGGGAAGCCTTGGCGCTAGCCTAGCTTTAACAGGAAGAAATGCGGAAAATTTGAATAAGATCGTCTCGGAATGCAATTTGCCGAAGGATACGCCGGCACCATTTATAGTAACGGGAGAATTAACTAACGAAAACGATACCAAAAACATATTAGAATCCACGATAAAACATTTCGGCAAGTTAGACGTGTTGGTAAACAATGCCGGTGTAATCGAGACGGGAAGCATAGAAAACACCAGCTTGGAACAATTCGATAGGATGATGAACATCAACGTGAGATGTATTTATCAGCTTACAACGCTGGCAGTACCTCATCTCATAGAAACTAAAGGAAACGTCGTTAACGTTTCGAGCGTTAACGGAATAAGATCCTTCCCCGGTGTTTTAGCGTATTGCGTCTCCAAAGCCGCCGTTGATCAATTTACGAGATGCGCCGCCCTCGATTTAGCCCCGAAACAAGTGAGAGTAAATAGTGTGAATCCAGGTGTTACAATAACGAATCTCCACAAACGCGGAGGAATGAATGAGGAACAATATGCGGCATTCTTAAAGAGAACAAAAGATACGCACGCATTGGGACGTCCTGCCGATGCTGTAGAAATAGCCAAAACTATTGCTTTTCTTGCTAGTGATGCTGCCAGTTTTGTAACAGGTGCTTCATTACCGGTAGATGGTGGTAGACATGCTATGTGTCCCAGATAAACAAATACGAAATGTATTGTTTTTATGCATCAAATAAATATTTTTGCATCCATATATGTTGATTTCTTATTAAATCTAACTTACAATAAAACAAGGACTGCTGGATGGCAGGCATGGCTCCCCCCCCCCCTGCCCTCTTCTCTACGCCTATGACCACAAACACTATGATTTATTTATTTTTATATAAATAAATATGAATTTTATTTTGTGTATTTTTATTTGGATATTATCTCATCTATATTAAAAAGCATATTTATTTTCGGTTACATTTTAAATTTAATTACTGATTGACAGCAACATAACGTAGCTAACTTCATTTGCGTGCGTTTATTTCAAATTTTTCAACCTAACCTATATTTTAGGTTAAAATTAGCTTATTTCCTTAAATATTTTAATTTTAATATACAATTATGTCTCCGCCTGACAACAATAAGCTAAAAATCTTATGTATCCACGGATATCGACAGAATGCTGAGGTATTTAAACAAAAAACAGGATCATTTCGAAAAATGGTCCACAAATGGGCTGAATTTACGTACATAACAGCTCCCCATAAAGTACTATTTGTTAATAATTTGGAAACAGATGAAATTGACCTGCAGCAAAGTCCCGATACGGAACAGTACGGATGGTTTTTTAACAGAGACGATCATACTTTTCGAGGGATAAGAAAGGGCGGACCAGCAATTGGTTTTGAGGAAAGCATATTGATTGTAGAAGAAGCGTTCAAATTACACGGGCCATTCGATGGGATCCTCGGATTCTCACAGGGCGGCTGCTTTACCGGATTGCTATGTGATTTACAACAAAGGAATTGTATTTCGTGTAAAATACAATACACAAACACGTATTAATTGCAATTTTATTTCAGTACTTAACTTCAATTTTAATTTTGCGATTATCGTATCCGGATTCAAATCTGGAAGCCTGCCTCATTTGAAATATTATGAAGATTTAATAAATTTACCGAGCTTACATATTTATGGTGAAAATGATGACATCATACCTACAGGTAAATAAATTTTAAAACAACATTCGTTTTGTGAAGAAGAATTTCTTTTTAGAGATGAGCATTGCTTTGCGAGACTGTTTTGAGAGTCCTATGATTATAACGCATCTGGGTGGACATTATTTTCCCGCAACTGCTGCTCAGAAACAGGGCTATCAAGAATTTTTTAAATCACGATATCAATGGAAGCAAGATTTTAGTTAAATATTAGTTATTATTAACTTAAAAATGTAGCTCCTAACACAGGTATTCCAGCAAAAATGTTTAGAAAGTTGATTCAAATTCTCCGGCATAAAATTTTAATTGTTGAAATCGGCTATGCTTGCCATATGGTTACTCCCAATTCTTGGTATCAAATAGGTAAATTTGGCTAACACATAATTTAGGTTAATTCTCCTTAAGAAATAAAATGGAAGGAGCTCAAAGCTATTCAAACGTTCCGATTTTTTACCGTAACGGATCAAAAAAATAATATTTTGAAATATAACGATTGTCTTCTACTAGCGCCATCTTGATGGCGTTAGTAGAAGATTCAGAGTCTCATCGCAAGATGAATGAAAGAAAAAGGGGGAATTACCGATAAGGAACAGAATAGTATTCTAGAATAACTTAGTGTAGAATTCTTTATTATAATTTGAAGATTTATAGAAATTAAGAGATGAGTTCTAGATGGCTCTACCGGGTCCAGCCAGTTTTTATCAGCTTTTGATTGTTTATCAAGTGAATTTCTAGGATTAATTATTGCAAATTATCGTTTTGGTTTACGAAACTACCACAAGAATGTTTAAAGGAAAAGTAGTGCTTATAACAGGTGCAAGTTCTGGAATAGGTGCTGCAACGGCAAAACATTTTTCAACATTAGGTGCCAGCTTATCACTAAGTGGTAGAAACGTTGAAAATTTAAGCAAAGTTGCCGAAGACTGCATAGGCGATGTTAAACCATTATTAATAATTGGCGAGATCACTAAAGAAAACGACGTGAAAAATATTATAAACAAAACAATTGAACATTTTGGCAAACTAGATGTTTTAATCAATAATGCGGGTGTAATCGAGACGGGCGGTATAGAAAATACAAACCTAGAGCAATACGATCGGGTTTTCAACGTAAACGTTCGATCAGTGTATTATTTAACGATACTAGCCGTACCTCACTTGGAAAAGACAAAAGGGAATATTGTTAATATTTCCAGTGTTACTGGAATTCGTGCTTCATCCGGTCTACTCTCATATTGCATGTCAAAAGCTGCTATAAATCAATTTACAGAATGTGTTGCTTTAGATTTAGCACCGAAGCAAATACGTGTGAACAGTATCTGCCGAGGTGTGGTAGTAACGGAATTACATAAGCGAGGAGGAATGAACGAGGAACAATACGCAGAGTTTCTAAGTAGATGTAAAACGTCACATGCTCTTGGTAGACCAGGAAAGCCAGAGGAAGTAGCAAATACCATTGCATTCGTAGCTAGTGATCACGCCAGCTTTATAACGGGAGCTATAATTCCAGTCGATGGTGGTCGACATTCTATGTGTCCACGTTAAAACTCTTTTGGAAATATACATATTTATTTTCTTTTATTTAATAAATACAATAAGCTAAAATATTTGTATTAATAAATATATAATTTCTTAAAAATAGCTGCGCATTGTGATTGTGTTCAATTCAACAAGTAAATATTTGCGGGTTTTAATAATTCATTTTTATAACTTGGGAACTACAAAAATGGTTCTTGTAGTTAACGGCTAAAGCATGTTTGAGGTCCTTATTCTGAACCTGTTGTCCCAGATTAACTAATTAAATTTGTGTGGTGCGGAGTGTTCCAATACTTTCTTGTTGGTTACACGACACATAACTACGTATGGCTGTTTCCTATGCAACTTGAAATCAGTTTTGCTTTTTTAATTTAAATTATATATTTTGCCCATTATTTACATGTCCCTAAGTTACAATAAATTATGTATTAAACGATAACTTCTATTTTAATCTCTACTTTTTTGAAAATGATGCGACACGTGGCGCCCTCATTTGGTATCAGAGAGTTAATATTCTCTCCTCTTACGTCACAATAGACCTCCATTTAAACATGCTCATTTTCATTGTTTTCTAGTGGTTTATCTTTTGGGTCTTAACAATTTTGTTTATGCTCTTTTGTGCTATACGTAGTTAATTAATATTTACAAATTATGTATGTAGCGTATCGCATTAATATTTTTCAATGCTTTAATTTGAATGTGGAATGAAGAAGTAATTTTTTTTAACAGACATAATTATGCCTGGTACTAGATGTGCTGTAGCTACATGTAACAATAATTTGCTTCGAACCAAGAAGGGGGATTTAAACATATCATACCACAAATTTCCCAAAGATTTGGAATTGTTTAATATTTGGGTTAACGCCTGTCACAGAAAAGACCAATGGAATCCCAAAACCAGCGTTATTTGCAGTCATCACTTTGAAGAAAATGATTTCGAGGTAAATTTAAAAAGCCAGTTAATGAATATCAAAACAAAACGGA
The DNA here is from genome assembly GCA_902654985.2 of Oryctes borbonicus. Classification (NCBI taxonomy): domain Eukaryota; kingdom Metazoa; phylum Arthropoda; class Insecta; order Coleoptera; family Scarabaeidae; genus Oryctes; species Oryctes borbonicus. Next base: position 1,538,089 of record LR736885.1, on the reverse strand, counting down.
AATTGAAATGCAGTGGTAATATATCATTCGTAACAATGGGTTTTTCATTTAAAATTTTTGGCTTTCTAGCTGTGCCGTGTCTTTTCTTGAAACCATCTCAATCCCCTCAGAGTGAAAGTGGTGTGATTTTAAGAAAGAAGAAACTACAGGATTGTATTGAAGAAATCGACCAGAAGGATGTTAAAATTCCCCAATTAGTTGAGGAAACATTGCTGAAAGAAGAGATTCGACGATTAACGGAGCAACACCATCAATTAGAAGATGAATATCACATGCTACAACAGTTGTTTAAAGAACAGAATGAGGAACTTCTAGAGACCGAAAGCAAATTAAAAGAAGTTATTGGAAAACTTGAAAGTGAACGTCGTAGTAAGTACCAGTTCGAAGAAGCTTTAGAAAGAGTATTGGGTCACTCATATAGAAAATTGATTGTGGACAAGAGGAAACATGTAGAGTAGTCCTTAAAAGAAGAGGTTTAAGAACATTTGCCTTGCGTTACCTAAGTAAAGGTCGAATATTTATTTAAAAAATACTTTCAAATATCCAGTACCGCATACTTCAACATTAACAAAGTGGGCTAGTAAATTAGATGTAATACATGGACTTGGTACCCATACCAGAATCACTTTAGTTCGGCTTCACGGCCTATTGAGCGCATTCACACAGTCTTACACCAATCTCAACATTGCCATGACGAAGTCTTGTGCTTTTATCAATTGCTTGATTTTATTGTACTCAATAAATGGCGATAGATCTATAATTAACTTGTTTCCTGTCTAATTCCTCAATGCACCCCAGCATTGCTGCTACATTTGCTCAAAATACCGTAGCGCTTAGAATTAAAAACAAAAACAACACACATTTTAATCATAGAGATTGCAAATATAAACGAGAATTGATTCTTAAATCATATTAATAACGTATCTAAAATAAATAGAACGTAGCATCACTTTTGCTATCTGGCTAAAGGATTTGCGTGTATTGTAATACTGTTAATTTTAATATCTGATAAAGGTTTAAAGTTTTTGGGATTAACTTGTAGTTTTTCTAATTTGTCTAAAGTATCGAATCCATCGATTACTCTGAAAATAGAAATAAACATTGGACGCAATAATTAAGAAGCTATTCAATTGCTACCCTACTTTCCGAACAAGGTGTATTTTAAATCTAGATGCGGGTGTGCTCCATACGCAACAAAAAATTGACTTCCATTTGTGTTTGGACCATTATTAGCCATAGATATCGTTCCTCGTGCGACATGCTGTGAATTAAAAAAGAATGTGCATTAACAGATGTTCCTCATTATTTTTTATCATATGAGCGTCTCGATACAGTACCTTTATTTCTTCTTTAAATTCATCTTCGAATTTCTTGCCCCATATTGAATTTCCTCCTTTGCCCGTACCACTTGGATCGCCAGTTTGGACAATAAAACCTTTGATATTTCGATGAAAGATGCATCCGTTGTAGTAATCACTAGCACATAAAGCTAAGAAGTTTTCACAAGTTTTGGGGCATGCTTCACAAAATAACTCCAACTTTATAATTCCTACGTCTGTATGTATTGTAACCGCCTAAAAAGAAAAGTAAGTAAAACAACTGCAAAGCTGATTTGATAAATACAAACCATTTTGCAAAAGAAATTATTAGTTTAATAAAAGAAAAGTATGAATATTAGCAATCTGTAAAATTTAGTTATATTTGGTTTTTGGTTATATTTTTAAATTGTAAGTAAGTGTGACCAACATAACGTGAATTCAAAGAAAGTAACTGTTGGCAACAAAAATCTTAACAGGGCAAATTGTTGGGTATTCAAATGTAGTCAAGCATGATAATTAAAGTAAAAGAATAGCAGAAAGCAAAAGTAAAAGATATTGCTTACTGGCTTAATGCAATGACTACAATTCTGAGAATATTTCTTTTCACTACTATCCCTATTACTAATTTTCTATTCTATTCTATCCAAATTTCTATTTCATCAGCGCCATCTCTTTTTCATAATCGCAAATAGAATAGAACAAAAGAAACAGGCGTATATACAGAACGGTTCGTTGAAAATTGGAACTTGAATATGTTCGTTAAAAGATTAGTTCTTTCACTGTGTACAGTTAGATGGTAAAAATTTGAAGGATTTAAAATTATTGTGTAGCATTATAAAATATTCCCATAAAACTAATTCGTTTAACTTAATTCGACTATTCATAATTATAATATTTCTTATATAACATGTTCCAAAAAAAGGAGACATGAAATTTGGGGATGGATTTTCAATATCAGGATTATGCGATTATTTTATAAGTTGTGCAAGACTAAACTCAAGTAGGCAAATAAACAAAATATTCTTTTTGTTTATTTTAACACCAAAAAATTGTGTAGTTTGAAATCCTTTTAAAGGTCCTACTATTGGTGAATATTTCCAGAGCTGAGGATTGCTTTCATTCTTTAATATTTAAAAAGAAGGCGTTGTAGATCTAAGTTAAAGGATTTTCCAATTTCCTAAATTGCTTGAATGCTTCAATTATCTAAAATAAAAGGAGATTAACATAGAGTAAGAAAAAGATAAATAATATCGGGAGTATTTAATTGTTCGAATTTATATCGCAATACTTCACACGTTACTGTTAGATTAAGATGGATTGAAAAGCAAGACGTCAGAATTTTAAAATAATTTTATAACGGATATTAGTTTTTTTTTAATAAAATGTAGATATTTAGATGTTTCCAAGATGTTTTTCAATATTTATTATCACGTCATAAATAATTAATTACAAAAAATACAGAGTATTTGTAATAATTTATTAAGTATATGTATGTATTGTAAATATAACACAATTAACTACCACTGGTTGTTTTTTTTCTTTTTGTTTCTCTTTAAATAGTGAATACAGGCAGTACGGAAAATAAAACCTGATCAGAAGCTGATATTCCGACGAAAAACGCAACATACAAGTTCCATTTGACTGCGCGGATGAGACGATCTCCACACGATAAATGTATTACAATTCAGCCAATTAATAGGGGATTCCATATATATATATATAAGATATAAAAAATGTAGGTTAGTGTAAACAAACGATAAGTCTATTTTAAATAACTTAAATAAAGAAAAATAGACACTTGTACAATACGGAGTGCGGTTTGTTTTACCCACAGTTAAAATAATATAACAGAAAAAGTAAATTATAACACAGTGAGTGAGACAGCAATAATTTAGAAGCTGGAAGAAATTTACAGGTGAGGACGCTAATCGATGAAACTTTGTTCTACACAAGCTTTAACTCGTTTCTCATACTCTCTCCTATTTTCTTTATATAGTTGTGCTGCCATTGAGTTCGCAGGTGAATTTGGATTCGGATCACTCAATAGAGACTGAAACAAATGAAAAAAAAAATGATTAAAATCTCTACGTCCTTCTACGCTATTAAAACAAATAAAAATTATTACGTGATGTAAATGGGAGGTCAATTACAACGCTTAGATTTCCTCGTGTATTTCCGTTGCATATCATTGAGCTATTTTTAGGTTCCTCTCTAATTTATGTATTGTAAAAGATGGTATTTAAAATACGAAATGGAGAAAAAGAAAGATATTTAAACGATTGTTTATATTGTGCTATTACTGCGCAATCTGTAAACAAAATAATTTACCAACTTCGTTATACTTTGAAAAATATGTATTCTAATAATTACGTAACAAATAAAATTGAAAAAATAAAGCACGATATATATGATCGGATTGCATTTAGAACAGCGTAGAGCCAAAGCAAAAACACAGCGTTCAATTTAAACAAAAAAGTTCTTGTCGCCTGAGTTAATATTAACAGTTTAAAAGTTTAGATAAAACATCTAACTGAAGACATAATATAAACTCCAGAAAAAAACTGCGCTTTTATCTTATAATATAACATAATATTATCTCATGTAAATATCCACTTGTGTTAGCAGCTATTACTAGAGTGAGAACGTTCGGTGCAGTTTGCCAGCGAGTATTAGTTAGCCAAGCGTCGACCGGGTATATGCAGTAGCGTAGATAAATTGAAAGTTATATTTTGTTAATCGTGAAGTACGTTTTCGATACGATTCTAGTAGGAATTAACTATGATATATTTTTCAAAATTTTTCGTTGGAAATTGGTTGCGGCTTCCCCCATCGTGTGCAATACAGGTTCTGGCGGCAAAACACGTTTCTCTACATAACTTTATCCTAGTTGGTGCTTTCAATAGAATCTTTTCAAACGAGTTAATTAATGAATTAACATCGGGAAATTCTTCACGAATAAGTTCAGCAATGCGATGTGTTCCATGCACAACACATGTTGGATGTAACATGTTTGGAAAACGTTTTTTAAGCTCGTTACCTGTTTTCAACATTACGCTTGCAGAATCTGAGAACTTTTAAGCAATCGTCACCAGCTACATTTTTTACACTGTTAATGACGAATGTCGGTTATTACCGAAAAATCAGATTGTTATTTTTGGTGGCTACAAAAATAACATTGGGGGATTTTCCGTATGTAATGTGCCAACCATTACATTATCAACGCACCTTCCTTTGACCTGATTTGATTTATTGTTTTGTCGAATTGCTTAGGCACATAATATTTTTTAATATTCGATGGATGGGGAATATCTTGGTTGGTATATTTTGTGGATCCTGTAATTTATTTAATGGGATATTGGCACCAATAAATCTGCACATAAATCAATAACGTGAAATATCTCTTTGGTATTCAATATGCCTTGCAATTTTTCAGATTCCGCTCAAGAATATATTTGCCCCTGAATCCTAATTTCGCAGAACAAATGGTGCAAAGCACTTCTTTTTTGTTAATGGCAGTGAAAATGGTGCCATATTCTGAAATAATGCTTGACATTCTCGGCATAGTTGTAAATGATAAACTAAAAATTACTAAAATAAAACGAAAATACTCCAAAAATATGAGAGTACCTAACAAAATAAACCGAAAATGAAACTTCTAAAAAAGGGCAATGATGAAATAAACGAAAAAAAAAAAAACACTTCTAAAACAATACATTCATAAACCAAAACTAAAACTTCTAAAGTAACGAAAAAAATGAAAAAAAAACACAAAATCGCACAGTAACAAAATATACCAAGAAGGACAACCTCTAAAATGAAATGCTAACGAAGATATTTTAAGCTGAACATCCCTACGATGCTCTCCACTGGAGTACTAACTACGTACGGGTTAGTACTGCCGTCGCTCTCTGCCTATCTCCTACGTGGCGAGTTACACACATGCGAGACTTAGTTTCCCATCGAACGTAACGCCAATGACACTCTGCACGCAACGTCGTCACTCTAGTTTTACAAAACAAATTCATTCGCAAGATTAGAAGCAATAAGAGCGATACACTAAAATACCAACACATCTATCAAAAGCGTATCGTAATGAAAACAAAGCAATATCCGTATCCTCTTCGAATTGTTTAATGCGTATGTAATATTTAAATTATTTGCTGATTAGCAATCTTATTTGCGTTACATGTCATTCCTAACGTTCTTTCAACGACAGCCTATGATACATATGCATTTTCATTTCGCCTCCTCAGATACCATTAATAAATGTAGAAATCGTCCCGCGTTTCATTTAATTCCTATAATTTGCAATAATTTGGAATAAGAAAAAAAAATGATAAATTTTCCTATAAAATGTTATTCTTTATATGGAATGAGCGAGTTATTTATTTAAAGCTTAGATATATGCACAGTATTAATAATGTAAGGAGGAAACGTATAAAAATCCTTATCATTATATTTGTCGTTCTTTTTCTGTGAAATTCTGTTTAGAAATGTGAAAATATTGCTTTTAAACAATCAATAGATAATAGTAATAATAAAGATTATCCTTCTTGGCTATAAATTCTATACTTTTTTTTTAATATAATGAGATATTTAGGTATTTATATAGGATGAGTCGCCTCCATGGGTTTAGAAGATTACACCTTTGCGTGATACGTCAAACCTGTTTTTTCGTTTTTCTTGGTAGGCTTTAAATATGGGAATTATTGAAAACTATATTGAAGTTGGTAGCTACGCCAAGTTGTATTTTTTAAATGGAACATGCTGAGAGTACTGGTTAAATTCTGAGTCAAAAATGTGACTACGGTACTACGACGTTAACAACAAGGAAAAGTAGTTTAGGATCTCCATTCGCACAAGGCACAATCTGACGACCTCGCGATAACACCCTGGATAGATAAATGTTGTAAGCAAATAGGAAATGATTTTTAAAAGGTGCAAATAAAATTGGTGCCGATATAGAAATACGCACTCTGTGGAAGGGGCACCCCCGGTATTCAGAAGAGGACATAACGTATGCCCGAGCAACAACGATTGCCGATATAGCAATGGCACTAGAGGGCACCAAGAAATGTCGAATTTGTCGTTTTGAAAGTTGTGGTATTAACTGTGAGGCAAACCGCGATAGAAGGTAGAGATATGAAAAGTACTCTCGAAACCACGTTGATGACGCCGGGTAGGCAGAAACATGTATGTGTGTTAGTGTATTTTTTCTCTCACCTTTTATTGCGTTTGCCGTGAATTATTCCATTAATACCATGAGCTAAGCTATCTTAGCATTATTTTTTGGTTATAGCAATGTTGGTTATTTTTGTGAAGCTGTTATTATTTGACGGTAGTAGGCAAAACACATACCAGTAGACAGCAGTATTTATACGATCGAGTAGTGTGTTTTTTGTTACATTAACTAATATTTTTAAGCTATCCCCAGCTTCACAAAAATAAGCAATAAATATTGTTTACCTCAGCAATCATTGATATTTTTTTTGGATCATTCCACCCCTGTATTTAAAAAAATATATATTTTTGTCGAATGTGAAGAAGAGATTGGATATATACACAATGTTAATTAAAAAAAAAATGGAAACCCTGTTTTTTGAAGTTCTTTCTTTCTAAAAAGCCCTTATTTGAACAAACAATAATAAAAATCAAATTAGACTTTCCTCGAATTATCCACTATAGCCCTTGCCACTAATAATTGTAAGATTTTATTTTGAATTTTTATAAATTCAAAATATTTTAAATAAATCAGAGAATAATAAAAAGAAAAATTTAAACAAATTCCGGTGATTTTATGGAATTTTTTTGCTTTCTAATATGAAAAATAAAGGTACTTTTCTTTTTATGCAGGATATATATACTGTGATAAAATTGATAAAATTACGTTGATAATAACTATAAAACCGAGGAAAACCCACTTTTTATTCTCAACTTTAATCCATGAATCACAGTCCTAAAATATTTATTTCTTATTCTACAGAAAAAAAATAATCGTCCGAAAAAAGTCTAATGTTTTCAGATATATCGTTGGACAAACTGTATGTTATTATAATATATATCATGTTTTATTGTAATTTCAACTGTTTTTATCGCATTAAAGCACGGTGAAATTTTTAATTTATTTTGTTTGCGAATAAGCGATTTTTGAATTATAATTATTAATTGATATATTTGGCTTAGCGGACAAAAATAATAAAATTGAATTAACGATTAGTTCTAGTAGGATTTGAACCAACTATACCACAGTTTTTAGGAACGAATTTCTATCAGGTTTAGAGCGCCTGTCCAGTACACGGGAGCCGTAGGTTTGAATCCTATCGGAATTCAATTACGTCGGAGAAACCAAGGAAATTCCGATTTTTATATTAATTATTACATTTAATACTTATGCCTGACTTCGATGTTTTCTTATTCTTAGCATGTTTTTAAGTTAACGTAATGATGTTTATTAAAAAGAATATAAAACAAACAATATTAAGTAGTCAGTAACTGAGTGAGTTATAAATAGATAAAAATTCTGTAAATTTATTATGTCGACAACACCCAACGATTTCACTTTTTTTGCCGAAATGATTTCAAATACAAGATAACTATTATAAATATAATTTTTTCAAGTTACAACCTATTTTTAAATTTCAACAAGAGATAACGTGCAAAAATCCAGACTGTAATATACATAAATTAATCAAAATGTCGACTTTTATCAAAATAATCATCCCGCAGAACCTTGACAATATATAATTAGTACTAAGGCCAATTTAAAAACTCCCACATTGCATTTTACAAAAACAATATTCACGACATTCGACCTCTCTTTCCAAGTTAACTAACCTAAACTACAGCTGCAAATAATAGTCTAAAAATACAATCAATACAAAGGTGAAGGTTGGCTAACTTTGAAGCAAAATACTCACTTGTATAGATGTTAATATTGCAGAAACATCGTACGTGGGACTCCACCTATTCTGTAATATATCTAAACATATACCTCCATCTGCGTAGACGTTTGGATGAAACATATGACTAACGAACCGGACCGTAGGTGGTTTATTGGGATATTCTTCCGTAAATTCAATCGTCAATTTGAAAGTACCATCTTCGAATGGTGTATCATGCGGACCGAATATTACCGCATTCCAAATCATAATATTATTGTCCGTTGGCGCACCACTTACACCGGTAGGTGGGTCTTCTTGTAATCTACAAATTAACAACGTATATTTCAAGGAAATGTACAATTAAAGCATCTACTAATAAATATTGCCAATTTAAATTTATAACTAGGACAAATTAGGTTTGATTACTCATTCAATATCAAAGTGTTTATCTTGTGATGTTAAAGGAAGTGTGGATCATATTAAGTTATTTTGATATATTAATCTCAATGGATACACAAAGAATATGTTTTCTATAGATCAAAAGAGTAGTATTTATTAATTATTTTAGTGGGATATACTTATTCTATGAGTTATTCACATCGCGAATAGCGTTAACAATTGTCTATTTTCTAATATAAGATTTATTTACAAAGTAAATCTATAATCTAGCAAACCCAATCATTATAAAGGCGTCAATTGTAAAATCAAACCGTATTGCACATTGTAAAAACGACCAATGTATGTGAGAACTCGCTATTTCAACTTAGGGAAGTGTATCAAACCTTTTGAAATCTCTCATAAGCCGTCGTCGAGCTGGTGTAGACATTTTACGATCAACCTATCTATCAGTTATTTATGTTTGTGTGTGTTCCAGAATAAAATCTTTACTTCTAATTCAAAACTCTAAACACTGAAAATTTAAACGTTTTCTAATCTGTTCACTATATTGTATCACAATAGAAGGTCCACTAGCATGACGTACGATAGGAGATGAGTGTTATAAACAAAAATAGCACTAAAAGATTCTCTTCATGGGACGATGAGGTTAAAAGAACAACCCTGAATAATTTTGACAGTCATTACGGTTGGCATTATTGAGGATTCTCGTGTCACTTAGATGGCGCTAGTTTCTAACGCTGTATTGACATCTGTAGGCATCTTTCGGAAATCGACTTATATATATGGACTGTTGCTACGATAATACATATATAATTAATATATAACTAGCCATACATATGTATATATCTTGACGATGTACTAAAACGAATGTAAAATAATTATATATAATAGATTTCCAGTTATATTTCATGTTAAATTTAACTATTAATACAACGCCCTCTATAATTTTATGATGTAAATTACGTTAGATGGCGCTACCAGGAAAAAACTAAAATTCAAAAAATAGACTTTTTTTAATAATATTATTATAATGTGCAAATACAGCATCTTAAATGTATTTTGGTATTTGTAAACAGTCCCTATTTATTTTATGCGGATTATCCATTCCTGTAATGGAATTTTTACTTATTTTCAATTCATCGTAAATTACTTCTTCTGTTAATTATAAATAATATAACTTCTACTACCATTTATTTGTCTAGATAATAAACAAAGACATTTTATCGAGATTGATACCAGTATTACTTGGTATTCAGCCTGTTTTACACGCGTCCAATTATTTGAATGAGTTCGACTTAATGCTACCCTGTAAAGCAACAAAAATCGGTACGATTTATTGAAGAATTCTTACGATTAATTGAATTAAATAGAATATGCATTATTTCTGCTGCGATTTTTTAAATTTATATTTAAATAAAAATCCTACTACCATCTAACGTAACGTAGCTGAACTGTAATGTTACTGCATCACAAAATTACAGAGGGCGTTGTTTTGAAAGTTAAATTTAACATGAAATGTGACTGAATATAAATTCTATGTACTTAATACTGATAGCAAGGACTGTGGCGTAGTATGGTAAATAGTACATCAACCGGTGACCGAATGCTGATGATGAGGACCATTCGTGTCCTCGAAACGGCCGTCCCGGACTAATTATTATATTACTATATAATTAATTAAACTTGTGTGGTGCGGAGGGTGCCGATACTTATGTGTTGTTTACCACACTACACCACAGTCCTTGCTATCATTATTAGTACATAAGTATAGGCAACCTCCGCACCACACAAGTTTAATTTATTATATAGTAATATAATAATCTATATAATTAGTAGAGATGACCAAAGCAAATCAAATTATATTTTTGCAGCGACTAGACAGACTCGTGTCCATTCGTCTCATATGAAAGGGTTCGTGTTGCCTGCTCGTTTCCCCCGAGTCGACAAAACACGAGTCTGTCTAGTCATTGCACACAAATAATAATTTGACCTACCTCTGTTATCTCCAGAAATTAGTTTACATTCATTGTAGGATATTGCCATATGGCTAGTTATATATTACTTATATATGTATTATCATAACAATCCTGAACTATATAGTGATAAATTAAGGATGATTTTGAAACATCCGAAACAACTGGGTGGTTCTCCTTAATTCTACGATTTTAGAATTGTTTCACAAAGGAAGAATCAAAACACTATCAACACTTTCGTATATTCATATATTTATAGATAAATTAGAAGTAAATGATTAACTGTATTTAACATAACAAGATGACAAACCTAAGTTTGAGCAAAAAAAAATGAAAGAAATACATAGCAGTAACATATATTTAACTAAACAAAATTAAACTACATTACCAACTAAAATAAAACAAACTTTCTTCCACAATTTTCTTTTTTTTTGCATTTGGCGATTGATTTTACAATACGTTAGATTTTAGTATTTCCGTCGAGCGTTACGTCGTTTTACATTATCAACAAGGTATTTGTTTATATTTCAATAACAAGTTTTGTTTTAGGAAACACTCCGTAAAATAAATTTTCAGTAATAATCAGCTTCAGAATTAACAATGTACATGCAGTATCCGTAATAACATTTCAATAATAATAAACAAGAGCAATTCAGTGTCTTTCTTCCACTTCTACTTTATCTAAATAGACCGCACGAGGAAAAAAAAATCAATAAAACCCTTAATAATAAAAACGACAGGATGGTGAAAATTAAATAAAGAAATCGGAATATTACAACACGTTAAAACCAAATCCAACTATATATATCCACCATTTTTAATTTAATTGCGTGTATACAGTAATATCACATGATTCGGGTCATAGAATTAATCCATCTCTTTCTTTTTGGGTAATACGATTTAGATATCGAAATAAATTACAGAATGATGTGATATCGTCTGCATCATTGAATTCAACCACAAAAAAAAATATATAACAGAAAGAAACTCGCTGGTGTTTCAGATAATATTTTACACGTTTTAGAAATTGTCCTATATACGACGAAGTCACCACAGTTTTAACCGCATAACGCATAACTACACTTTTTTTTTTAATGTAAGGAAGAGATCAGCCGTACGATTAAAACTGATCTGAAAAAAAAACAGGGTGTTGTGTAACCCAGCGCATTTACCTTCTATATAATACATATTTATTTATTTATTTACATAACAAATGAACAGTTCAATTTGAAAAGGGTATTTCAAATTGGATTGAATTGAATAAATTCTTATTTACTGAATGGATTTTCAACGCATTTTTACTATCAGATTAGATCATCTGGATATCCCAGTGGTAATTATTAAAATTATTAAATTAGCAATTTAAAGTATTCATATACGATTGCCCCCTCAGATCACGTATCTCACTCTTGTACGTGTTTTTATTTGTAATTATTTTTTAAAATAACTCTTGATCAATAGTTTTGTTTATTTTGGAAAAATAATTAGACATACAGGGCGTTGTAAAAATTAAAAGAAACGAAATCATGCTTTGCAAACTACGAGGTATACCACGATTTTGATTTATTAGAAGTGAAAATTGTCAAAGCTATTGCTTTAATAAATAAAGAACATATTGAACAATTTTTGATAGTCGAATATTTATTTTTTTAAATTAAATTTGTAAATGTATCTCCATTTTTTTTCCAATTTTAAAATAAAAGTCATGCTAAATCCCATTTTTTTCTTCTTCGATAAAATAAGAAGTAATCAACAACTCTACAAGAGTGGAGTGGTTAATGTGCGGTAGGGACACATCGTATAGTAAAATAACGATTTTTTTTGATATTTATACAACAACCACAATTAATTGCACTATTCCCAATTTTTCTTTTAAATCACAAAATCAATTTAATTTCGTATTTATTCAATCTTTCAATGAAATTAGACAAACACAAGTCCAAAAGTAATTTGTGACCCATAGTATTTTTATATAATCAAAATAAGAGTTTTCACCATAAATATACTTAAAATTCAAATATTTCAACGAATGATTTTATAAAATTCATGCAATGATCGTATTTCTAATGAGATTCTATTTGATTTTTGATAATCGACGTCAAAAATTTTAGTATACTTAAAAAAATTACGTTTTCCTGTGATATGTAAAAACAATATAAAATTAGAATTAGTATATTCACCCTAAAAGGTAACGTTACTTTCTCGGTATTTCATTTAATGTAATTAAGAAAGTCCATTATACCGTGTGTTTACGAATAGACGACATTACTATAATATATACCACTTTTATAAAAAGTTCAGTTATCTTATAAAGTACTTTAGGATAATTCGAATGTTTATTAAATCTACAGGTTGATAAAAATGCATACTTGTCTTACCAACCGTTACACCTGGAAGATCAGTAGTGGTTTAGGGTTATTCGGTGTTGTCTGTCATGGTCAATGCAAGTCGGTATTATCGACCGGTGAGGAATATTTAGAAATGGTGAGACGTGGAAGTAACGGAACGAACTCTGTCAACTTCCAAAACAAATATTATCAAAGCGATTACAAGAGATCTGTTAAATGATGCTTTTTCTTCAATTTATACGCATCATTTTAAGTGGGAAAATAATTATGACCAGAAGTACAAATGATATTTTTAAGTTACTCTTAAATAACTGCTGTTTTTCCCGACTCAATTACCTATTTTCTTAACTTCTAATCATCCTGTAGATTTAATCAATACTCCAATTATCCTAAGAGACTTTACAAAATAGGAAGATTTTTTTTACAATACTTTTCCATCCGTAAGTTTTGGTTGAGAAATTTACTATATTTCTATATCATTTATTGTTTCTTATTCCTTTCAAAATCTAAAGGTTAAATTCCTTATTTCTCTTTATGATATACTTTTTATATGCAATAAACGGGCAACTTCGTGTTTCCTTTAATTTAAAAATGCGATGAATTTTTTGTTTGGAAATACACTTTTCGAAATTGAAAAATTCATAGACCAATAAAGAGAAAGCTAAAATGACATACCTATAAATTTATTTACGCTTTAAAGTAAAAACTAAATGACAGAAACAGAGAATTTTCGGGTGGCAATTGTTATTTTTATATATTATATATATGTATATTTTGTATGTATCATGTATGCTATTAAACGTACTGTACAGCTATCACTCGTCTTTGCGGCAGCGATAACCGTTCAACCATTAAACACTTGTCTTTTATACACTAAACGGTGAGAATAGCAGCGCGGGGGGAGAAGAGATAGGATATTTCATTAATTATAAATAGTATTGTCACACCCGCGGATTGTAGAACGTCCCTTTTTTTATGAAAAAAAACGGTCACTCGTTCGCGGGATGATGGCACTTTAGTGGCGGGGTTCATATTTTTTGAATCTTCTCTCCAACGACTACGGGATTATTGCGTCTAATTTCCTGGGCGCCCATTTCTCTGTAGTTAAACGAACAGTCGTGTTTATCACTGTACCGATGCACCGCGCAAAATAGACCCCCACAGCGGCATTCGAAACCTGAAAAGATTTTTTAAATTTTAATCTTTAAAATTGAGATCTGTAAAATTTATTTAAAACTACATTTTTATACATGTATATAAATTTATATAATTTATATGTATATATAAATAATGATAGAAAGGACTGGCGTAGTATGGTAAACAACGCATAAGTATCGGCAACCTATTCGGTCACCGGTTGATGTGAGGACCATTCGTGTCCTCGAAACGGCCGTCCCGGACTAATTATTATATTACTCTGTATAATAAATTTAACTTGTGTGGTGCGGAGGTTGCCGATACTTATGTGTTGTTTACTGTATATATAAATATTATAATTTTGGGTTATAAAACAAATAGTCCCTGTAACGTCTTCCATTTAGGTTAACTTTTGAAAATTAGATGATGAATACAGCAGAGCATTGCTCACGGAGATTTTTTAGGAAATAACAACAATTCGAAGTCAAAATCGATTTTTGCAAGACAAAATATTATTGTAAGTAACTGGTATAAAATGAGTATTAACTAACCTGTCAATCCGACCTTCTTACGACAGGTGGCACAGCGATTTTTCTTTTTCTTAGCATCCTTGTCACCTTCTTTATCGCTATTGTCGGCGTCAGTGGCGCCCGTGTCTGCGGTCGCGTTGGCGGATGCTCCCTCTTCTATCGCCTGGAAACAAAAATAGAAAAACATAAATTTATTTTTCCCTTTTGGAAAATAGCGAGAAGAATCTGGTGTCACTTATGACAGGTTCTGTCAAAACGTCAAGTCAGATTGTTAAACAGCAAGTGACGGATTTGAAGAAAGCGGTTAGGAAAGGCGATTTTACGTTACGTTTTGGGAGCTGTCTAGAAAGTCATCGGTTTCCGCTTTCAAACGGCCTTCGTCAGACGTTTCATTTTGCGCGATGTTGACGTCCGGCCCCCCACCGTTACTGGCGTTCTCGGAACCGTTATTTTCTTGGTTTTCACATATTTTGTCTATTGGTATATGGCTTTGTGACATACTCTAAAAATTTGCTTGGAAATGTCGCCGAAATTTGACATTTTGTGGCAATAGATTACTAGATACTTGGCAATTGTTAGGACTGTTGTTGTCATCTATCTACATGAGTAGTTATAAGCGATTTTACTGACATTTTCGGACATGTAAGTTTTACTTTAATTTCTAATATAACGTGTATTGTAGAGGACAATGTGTATTTCGTAATCAAAACAATGTAAATTGACCTAAACAATATATTTTTAGGACGCCTAAGAAATTATTGTAAATGCACGGGGAATGCTACAAATCTCATAAACGAAGAGAAAGAATGTAATTGAAACTACGGCAGGAGTTCGATTATTAGTTGGTCGCGGTAAGAGATGGCGCTACTAGAAATGAAAAAAGTAACCTTTGACAAGAGTCCTGCCAACTTTTCAAACAGATACGTCAGTCATTTTGTGATTTAACAACAATGAAAAAAATCGATTATAGAGCAACGTTTAAATATTGTTTGCGAAATAGAAAACAAATGATGACATAAAAGTGGAACTTGATGAAGTTTATAGGAACTCTGCACCTTCGTTATAGACTATAAAATATCGAACGGTTGAATTCAAATGCACGAGCATTTTCGATGAAGAATGTCCACGTTACGTAAATGAGGACATCAGAAATGATTGAAAAAGTTCATTGATGATCGAAGATGGAAAGCTATGAGACTGGTAAGGCTACGAGCATCTCGATTAACCGGCTGCATAACATTTTAACAACTCAAAGAAATGTTTGGCGATGTTAAAGCGCAATTCGATGATTTTCTGCGTCGATTCATAACCGTTGCGGATTTAATATTCGGAATTTCCCATTTTTTTTTTTAGCTTTATTCGCTTCAATTAGATTTTTTGTTATTTAAATCATTCGGCTTTAACTCAATAGTCTAGAAAAACATAAAATCCAAACACCACACACAATAAAATTGTTAAAACTTGAGTCCGGCAAAAGCACTCATACCAGACATGTCAAAGACAGCAAACATAGCACTATCGTTCAACAAAAGTAAAAAAAGTCGAAAATCAAATTTGTCGTCTATGCTACGAAGATCTAGAAACGGCAGAACACATTCTATGCAAATGTGTAAGCCATTTCTTGTACCCATACCATATTCGATTAAAACAATTATAAATTATCAAAAACTATTCCCTTTACAAACAAATCTATCGAACGATAATTACGAGTGTGCAAATATTGAACTTGCTTAAGAAATCCGAAAACGATCATCTTACTTCGATGTTTGATTCTGTAGAGGCAGGCGTGGTGGCTGTAGGCAGGCAGGGTACTGTGGGTTGTGCTGTGGTAGTTTCCATGAGACTGGTCAGCGACTGGGCGGTGTTCACTGACGATGCGGGACTGGGGGCGGATACGGGGGGCTGCTGCTTCTTTTTCAGCGCTTCCTGAAAATTTAAGAAATTTTACGTTACATAATCTTTTATTATATATATATATATATAAAATTTATTTTTTCTCTCCCAATATTTTATGGTTACTTGAAAATTTTGTTTCAAATAAAAATAATGATTTTCGCTAGCTAACAAGTTGTTTATGGTATTATACTAAAATCAATTTTAGGTCTATATTTTAATAAAAATAATTGTACACAATATACGAACAATAATCGTTATAAGAATACCCTTATATTATTTTATTTTCTGTGGCAGCTTCACGCGTCGACGATATATATGTAACAATTGTTGTCAATGTTCTGTTGAAACAATGCACATGTTGTACAGTAGTAAGTTAGCTTTACAAACAGTACTCTTTGGATGTTTCAGATTGTTCTCTAACATAAGCTTTTTTTCTTTTGTGCATGGAAACATCTTTTTTTCTGATTAATTTTTGCGGATCTGTAGCAACATCAAAAATTAAAGAGAAATGCTGAGAAATGAAAGGAGAAAACAAACCAATCATTACGGCATTCCATCATTGAGTTGTTTAATTTCTTTATTTTGAGGTAGGTCACTGCGAAATGATTATTTGATTTACAAATAAGACCCTTAGTGGATTTCTACAATGAAATTACAGTAAAATAATGATTGTCTCCTTATAGTTATATATTTTTAAAGTCTGTTTCCAACCTGTTTATTTTAGAGTCGAGCAATTGTAACTTTAATCTTCATTAAGGCTCCTTTGTTGTTGCGTTTGTTGTATTGATTTGATCAAAAGAACTAATTTGTCAAAGAGAAATAATTAAAATTGTTCTGCTTATATAATCCACTTACTTTGTAACACAGTGAACAGAGGCCGTCTGTTGCAGGGCTGCCGTAGAATCCACATCCTGATCTACATAAAGCTTGCATAGGATTTGATTCTCGCTCCATACCGTGCGCTTTCTTCTGGAACGTCTAAACTGCTGCTGTTCTTGTTGCTTCACCGACTGTATTCTATGATTTGAGTAGTTGTTATTTCGATTAATTCCTATTGCACAATCCCGAGAAAACGAAGAAACACTGTTTGTCAAATGATTACAGATACCTGCAATAAATGAAACAGATATGATGTTAGTAAATATTACACAATCAATCAGCAATGTGAAAATATCGGTGGAGGATTTAAATGGTTTTACACACGAGTTGATAAAGTAAGTAGAGAAGATTACATCGATGACATTTGACATTTTTTTTTTGGTTGGTAGTATTATCCTGTGGCAATATGTTACTCGGTACATTTTTCAGTTATTCACTTAAGTAGGTTCTTCCAGTTCCAAAATGTTTTCTAGTTGCTATGTTTGATTTAAGACGAAGAAACATTAATAGAAACTTTGGGAAACTACTGAAAAAAAAAATTGAGCTACGAGGAATGTTCAGCATTTATTCCAGGTAGCAATATACAGTAAATGCCTTATTATGCTGTGGTCACGCATTGGTCGTGAAAACTAATAGTTGGTAAATACATTTTTTACTTGAGATCCTTAACTGTTTTGAATATATTAAAATAATTTTTAAAGACCCGTATGTTTGAAGCGAAATCTATGCATACACACTGTATGTACAGATTCACGTAAAGGTTAAATAATTACATATGGAGGAAATGATGTATGTAGTCGGATACAACTTTGGCTTGCGTCATTGAAAAGGTCATCCACATTTCAGTAGCTCAATAAGGCTAATCATTTTACGTAAAACTGAACAATGTAACATTTAAAAGGAAATAGGCCTAGTAAATGTCCTTAGAGTTGATAACTTTTTCCATAAATGTCTTAAGTCACGGAAATCCAAAAATAAAAATGATGATTATGAAGGTAATTTTTAGTGTAAAGGTCGGCACTCACGTCGGATGAATTTAAAACTCCTTCAGAAATTACCTTAACGCTGCATACAACTAGTTAATTATACGACATGGAAAATTAGCGTTGGTGTTGCGAATGCAGTGTTACTTTTTCGTAAAATTCGTATTTATTTATCGAAGTTGCAAGTTATTTGAAATGGAATTTATCGACATTTAATCCATTTTGTTACTAGTGTTACATCATCGATATAATAGCACTCGTGCCAAATTATTTTAACGAAATTAATCAAACATTACGATAAGCGCAAACATATGTGTTAGTATTAACTGTAGAATATGCACCGAATATTACGCCATGGTTTTGAGAATGTTTACCTTTTACGCAACAGTGTGCCTCGTGTGTCTCTATTTGTTTATTATATTAGCCAATAAGTAATCAAACTACCTGTATAACGGACCTGTGGTATTCCGGGAAAACGGCAAGTTTTAATTGTTCGAACATTGTTTAGTACTAACGAAACGAGGGGAGTTCGAATATTGCCTGGCCTCGGCAAGGATTTTCCGCGCCACCCGGAAAATTTATTTCCTTTTATATATAGAAAAAAACGATTATTATAGTGTACCATAACAAAGCATGTATTCCTAAAAATTTGAATTTTATGAATTGCAATAAACAGTCAATGGAAACATTTCACTACATTGGAAATTGCAAACAAAAAACCATATGTATTGAAGAGTGCGAGGATACATGAGACGCAGGCGCTTTAGGTATAGGTCGCGAGACTTGGTTTTAGAACGTGCGGAGTACTTATGCATTTTACGTAAATTTGTGACGCGCAACAGTAGCAACATCGTAAACAGAACTAGGATATTGTCGTAGCTGGTGTTATTTATATGCGCGCGTGAATCTAGTACTCAAAATCAGCTGCTTTTGACGACTGGTCTGCAAACTTTCACGTATCCACATTTTTTTTTAAGTTACGAATGTATTAATTTTGTTCTTTTTTTAATAAGGTGCATGGTATAAAAATTCTCGTGTTAATGGGTTTTCCACTTTAAGTTTCTGAAAAACTTTTGGTACAAGCTTCAAGACGTTTAGTAACTAGAAATACAAGTTTCGATGGCGGAGTGGGTAGAATTTCAAAATCGCCTTATGCCAGATCTTGACTCATGGATTCGTAAATTCAGAAGAAAAATGAGCAATCGGTTTTGTAACTGAAGTGCGTGTACTTGGCAATTGAAGAAGAATCTTCCGGTAGCGTGACAAAATTATCGCACCAGTTCCAAGTTTTTAGAAGCAGTTGCTATGAAGCTTTGAACGAAGAACGATTTAAATATTATAAACCGAACAACTGTCAGCAACTTCTCGAGAGAAACCATTTTCTCCGAATGGAATTTCGCAAATACGAGGTAAACAGGAGCCATGAAAATCAAAACGTCCTTTTCCCAATAGAAACGTTAATAGTCAAAACATTAGAATATTTTCGAATATTTAGAAAGACCTAATTATCTTTAGGTCCTTTTTTAAGTCCATTAATTTTTATCCATAATGATAGACTAATATTAATTATTACGGATCTTTTATCCGAAGGATAAGCCACAAAAGCGTTCTCAACAAATATTTATTGTCCCCTAAACCTTAAGCAAATTAAAAAAAAATAGTTAATTTGACTAGTTTCAAGTCTCCGAGGCCCGACATTAGAGATCAATACCTCATTTGTTAGGACTTAAGAAGATAAGATATTAATTCTAGAAATCGCGGAAATTAGAAAAACGAATACCGTGAAGGACGATTGCGAATTACAGTAATTACGTAGCACGATCGCAATGGAGATGCGTGCGTTGAACAAATACAAAATATCGCACGGGGTAAAGCCTTGCCAAGTTCGAGCTTTAAAGAAAGATGCAGCAATATAATAGTTATACAACGTTACGATTTCGAACCTACCAACAGTAGAATACAGCACAGAATATGCAGATGTAAAAAGAGAAAGAAATAGAAAAAGTGAAAATACAATAGAAAGAATTATAGCTTTTATTATAGGTGAGTGCGACGCAACATTTGTTGGATTATTGCAAAGTAAGAAGTGGTCGTAGTAGAAAGTGTATCTAAATGTAGGCCAGGCCGCCAAGTGCAATTGCGACCTACATTAAGCGGCACCGTTGTTGTTGGACTTGCGTTATGTAACGGTTCGGTTTTACGTTTGTGTGTGTGAATACGCGCGTTGTAAGAGAAAAACGAGAAAAAAAGAAACAAAAAAAAACAGGCGTTTGTAAAGGAGCGACTCTGCCAATCGACGTCCCACTTACGGAATGTAACGGCAGCGCTAGGATTTTGGAACCGGAATCTTGGAAACTGTGCCACCACACGTTTATATATGCAATGCGAGAAGAAATAACGTGAAATTTGAATTCAATACCTTTACATATTTTCACTATGTTAATATAGCGAGAAGGTTGATCTAATTACACGTTGAAAATTATTTAATGAGTGTAGTTTAAGTTAAAAAAATGTTTTTTTGTATTTTTGTAGTGCTAGTTTCCGAAATATTTAACTTCTTTTATCACGAGTCTGTTAAATATGTTGATAGTGGAATATATTCGACTAGTAGTGTACAGGATTAGTTTATAGTGCATCTACTACTACACCTATGTACCTTTTACTTTACAGAAATAATTAAATTTTGTCAAAATTAGATATGAAATGATGCTATTCTGCTTTTTATTTGTTTTCTTTTATGAGAAAGTCAGATAATGCGGGATATCTTCAAGATAAATAAGTACCATGAATATAGGTAATACGCGTAAGTAGAAGCTATGGAGGGTGCATTTACTTTGCTATGGCAAATCGTAAGATAAGTACCTTCTGCGGTCTGCATCAAAGCAAATGGCAACAAACGATAAACAATATACTAATACACAGCATGCGTGCAAATGATATCGTTGGTTACACTTTACACATTTTTTGTGCAATATTAACATACAAATATGATACTATATTCAGACTGTAACACGTATCACAAATAACCATTGTGCATTAGTGTAATTTTAAATAAAACTTAATTTCTATCGGTAATAAAGTTAGCGTCGCGAGCTAATGATAATAAATTTTATCTAATCATGATGCCAAATTCTTAATTACATAATTGTTAAGTACATATTCGGTTGAAATAGATATTTAGGAGATACTTACCATTACAAGAGCATAATTCCAAGTGTTAGACGAATACAACATATACACTACACTATCGGGTTATGTTTATCTGAAAGAGAAAAAAAAAGACATCAATAAAATCTATGTTTCTGATTAATTTTTACATAATAGTTAGTTATTGTTATTTAGATACACATCAAAGTAGATATTACGGCCAGTGATATCTATTCTTGTTCTTTGTTTATCTTCCAGCGTAGCACGTGACCATTATAAGTATTAAATGTATTTCTCACAAGCTAATTTGTTATGGATAAGTATTTACGTCATTGTTTACGAGAATAAATGCACGTGTCCGGAAGTAATTCGTATCTATTTGGTATTATTAGATGAAATTCCAATAGTAAACTGAAAGATACATTATAGCCAAGCTGTTTGAGTAATCAAATAAAATTATATTTAAAACTTAGGTTTAAGACATTGTAAACGTAAATTTATTCATTTGAGTTCCGGTATATTAGAAACTTCAACAGCAAAACCATAATTTATATAAAGAGATACAGGACGCCGCACGAAGCAAGGAATAAAAGCAAATTAGGAATTTAAAACCAGAACATCTAATGTAATTGCTTCCACATCAAAAGGTTTCCACGTTGATTTTTATTCGGAATTTCAGAAAGACGATTCTGTTAAGTTTAACTCTGATTCTAATTCTTGATTCCTTAAAAAAAAAAAAAAACGCGGAGGTTTAATTTTTCAAAATACTCGCAACACTAAGCATAGTATTATTGACAAAGTATCGCATGTTTGCATATTGTAGCTGTTGCATTTCGTAACTTTGTTTAATTTCTTGTTTTTAACGTTGTCATAAACTTGCTTAGTTATTTGTGTGAAGAAATGCGGAAAATTCTTCAAATAATCTCATAAAAATTAATTGTAAAGCTGTATAACTACGGGCCGCCATTGTTGTAAAAATAGAGCTGGAAATTTGCAAAAGCACCTTAAAATACTAAGCAATTTCTTAGGAATTATTATGGAAAATATAAAAGGTCTGTAAGCAAAAACCACATTTTTACAAGGTACGAGGGGTATCTAATCGTAATCTATCTGTACGATAAAATGTGACGTAACCTGGTTGATTTAAAGGCCACCGTGAGAGAATGCCCGGACGCAGTTCGGAGAGACAAAGACGACATAGGGACGGAGACATGAACAAAAATAAACAACGCACGCGGGTGACCCAGTTCCTGAGACTCGGGCTGAAATGAATTAAGTTGAACAGTAGTAGTAGGTATAGTGAACTTATCGTTTACTGTTTGTTGGGGAGAATTCTCCGTTGCATCTTGCATGTGTTTTTTTCTTATTGATTTACCTTTACCTTTTCGTTTCTGTTTTGACGTTAAAAATAAAACTGCGTGTTGATATCCGCACTTATAGAGTTGTTAAATTGGGGCTATTGTATAAATAGTAAGAATTTATTTCTGATAGACAAAGTAAAGTGTCTTTAAAAAATATTTGTCTCTAGGATGCTCTACAAGTACTCATTGAATTGGAGGTGGTTTTTGGTATGTTTCTCTAGCTCTATTGTGAACCCTCGACTACTACATCGTTTACCTATGCCTTTTCCACCAACAGATTTCTGAGCTATATTGGATATCAGAGCCGCATATCTGTAAGTCTTAGCTAAAAGCTAAAAAACGGACTATGCATGATACAAAGATCTTTTCTGCAGGCCTAAATTCAAAATATTTGAACTTTCCCATAGCATAATTCCACAATTGAATATATTTTGAAAGTTTGAGGAATATTTCATAGATTCTCCTTGCATTGAAACAAATTGTCTTCGTCTTTTGATCACCTCATTCGCATTACAGCATTCTGTCGTTTTGCTGATCCGATCCTGTTAATTATTTCAATATCTAATTCTGTGGCATTTCCTACTTGGCATAATAGAGTGGTGTTGTTTGCAAGCATAACAACCTTGCAAACCGGCATATTGCTACTTACATCATTTTTGAGATAGATGAAGAACAGGGAATCACCAAGAACTGATCCTTGTCAAGTTGCATGTAAAGTTTTAATATTCGAAAATTTTTCTAAATATTGCGCTTGAAAATCGTTGAAAAATATAGATGAATTTCAAAATGATAGTTAAAAAAGATAGTACATATATAACGTCCTCTCTTTCAATAGTTATGCCAAACCACGGTGAGTATCGGCTTGGCAAAGTCGGAGGTGCGCCGCATGACAACATTTCAATTTCCACATGTACAGTCTATTAATAAGATAGGATTTCTGTTAATACGCAGACAATGACGTCATCTTGCTTGCCAATACTGCACGTGGGTGGTATATGTATATGGTAGGAGACACTTACGTGACTAACTAATAATTATGTGTAGTGAAGGCGAAGCGTGTTATTAGTGTCATTTAGCTTCAGTGCAGGAAGGCTTGGAATTTTCTATACGCACATAGAAGTTGTTTCAGTTAGTCGGAAATTATGCAAACGATAACGAGTGTCGATACAATTCTTACGATGTGGTTGTCATCAAGAAATGCCAAGTACAATACTTTAATACTTTCACAGATAGAGCCTATATCACTCACAAATCCAACTATTACTATGATGTCTTGAGGAGTATAGCCCTCTCATGTTAATTTACCTGAATTTAAACATAACTATCCTTGTTCCTACTATAATATATTAATTTCATCTTTTTGACCATAAAATCATAAAGGTAATCCTATCTAGATCAACTAATTGTCAAGAAATAAAGATTTTTAGAGCAAAGTCAGACTTTTCCAGGTAGAAGAAGGATTTTGAAGGAGAGATTGTGAGTAGTATCAAATTTTAAATTAAAAAAATTAATTTGCAAAGCCAGTATAATAAGCAGTAATTAGCTTCGATTTAATAAGGTTGTACTCTCTTTGGCTAATCATTATATTATCTTTTGTTTTCAACTTTTGAAAAATTCTAGGATTTTACAAGCAGAGTTTTCTCAGGGAGTAAATTTCATTAAATCTGCGTTCACGAATGTCATGGCCTCCACAATGACGAAAATCTCTGCCCTCCGAGCGCAACTTTCGATTATCGTTAGTTCATCGACGTATACGATAAAACGTTTACAATGCAGATGAAAGTGGTCTGCACTTTCGAACTTTACCTGATAAAACTAACATTGAAAGGCGAAAATGTGCTAGGAGTAAATTGCTAAAAGAAAGGTTGACCCATATTGTTTTGTGCCAATATGGCTGAACAAAAAGAAAAGCACAGGAGTTGAAAAATGTGACTCTTGCTAATTTACTGACGGCGTGGACCTCAAAAAAGAAGGCGTGGATGGCAAAAGCTATAATGACCGATTGGGTTCTGGACCTGGATAGACGGATGGGTTTTGTTTTTTTTGGACATTGCTGGATCACACCCAAAAGAACTAAACTTAAAAAATATTAAAATAATCTATCTCAGAACTTTTAAAATCACTTAACGCTTTAGAGGCTCTTTTTTTTATTAAAAAAATCCGTTTGGGTTTACGCAAAGTAACGCGAGAAAAACTGTGTTGCCGCTTATCTTTTGAACATATACGTTCATGAGCGAACAAAAACCGGTACAGAGAGCAAAGATAATTCGGGAGTACGATATCGAGAATCGGAGCCCTGGTTGCATTAAAACGCAATGTGCGGGCTTTGCCTAGAGATGTTTACACTCACACAATTCTGTGATATGGGAATATAACCTTCGGAACTATAACGGTGCCGGGGTAATCTTTAATGAAAGACATGATCGTATACGTCATACTACGTAAATCACATATCTACGTAAACTCACACGTCTGACTCAATTATTAACCGCAAAACCAAGGATTTACTTAAAAAAAATCGTCACTATAAACGTCACAATTTCCAAACAAAAAAAATCATGTTTGGATTGGGCTTCTAAACATTTATGCGTATAAATAAAAAATAAGGAACTGAGTTTTTCAAATGTTAACGACTTATAAGATGTCTTCCGGGTTGTCTATTGGTGCCAAAATTCTAAATTATGCGTGAATTGTTGCCAAACTTAGTAAGTGCCAAATAAGAAATGTTGGTCTCTAAAGCTGTACGAGAATACGTAAAATTATGCTTTGTTTTGGTGATTTTTTTTTACGATTATTACTTTTTTAATGCTATAAAAGTTGTAATGAACAACCTCATAGGTAATTATTCGATGTAAGACTAAATATGGTACTTGTTCAAAGATGGCCTTGACGTAAAAAAGGAAACGAATAATCTAGGCCGGTATGTATAAATGGTTTTCTTTTTTCCTGTGTATATCGGGAATCTCAAGTAAGTCAAAGTAACAAAGTTATTTCCGGGGTTTAGAAAAAGAAAGGATAATAGACAAGTGGATATTAATAAAGAGCAAAACGAATTTCTATTGCTTATAATAATAAATATGAATTGATAACCATCTTTAGTGTAAAATAAGTGTAACTCACATACAAGAGCGACCTAGTTCCATTATCTGTGTGCTCTTTCACACGGACAACACTATACGGTAGATTTGTGGTGGTTGGGTGTGAAATGTTTTATACCGGTATTATGTAGCGTTAACCACAGATTCGCAGCTTGCCGTGTGAATAATTCTAATAAAAAACTAGCTATGTGTTTCTAGTTGCATCTGCTTTTGTAAATATACAAGCTGATACAATGTATCCCACACTGTCAATAGTACGATTCCGTAAAAGTCATGGAGGAGAACATCGAAGGAGAACAACTCCTACACAAGATCAGCATTTAAGACTTCAGGTCAGACGAAATGGCGTTCAGTCGTCTAGGATATTGAACAACGATCTATCTTCGTGGAGTGGTTTATCTAGTATAATAGTAAGAAGAAGGGTGCACGAATTTGGTTTGAGGGCTAGAAGAAAGACTATAGGCCCACTATTTATGAGGCAACACAATCCCGCGATTGGAGAAGATGCCTTTTCTCTGACGAGTCGAGATTTACTCCACATCATTCCGATAGTCGAGTGTTTGTATGGCGGAGGCGTGGAGAAAGGGATCTTGAAGAAATCATGGCTCTCCATGTGCTATTTGGAGCTGACTAAATTAGGGTTTGAGGTAGCATATCTTTAAATGGTCTCACCGAGCTGGTGGTTTTCAAAAAGCAATCCATGAATGCAGAAAGGTGTTGCTATTCGTATATTCTGCCAATCGTTGTACCATTTGTAAGAAATTTTGTATTTGTTCTCACCGAGCCCGCAAACATTAAAAGAATAACATGGCCTCTCCAGACTGCAACTACATCGAGCATATTAGGGACAAACATGATCGACAGTTGCGATCTCGTCCTCGTCTTCCCATAATGCTGGAAGAGCTTGCAGAAATGGCGCAGCAAGAATGAGAAAGAATTCAGATATGGGATTTCTTATTTAATTTTAGACTTTCAGGACTGCTTTTAAATGTAGCGCAATTCCCGTTCGTTCTGCGCATTTATCCTAGAAAGCAATAGATTATTCGAAAATATGTCAAAATACATCGCATTTACATTTTAAAATTAAGGAACAAAATACAAAACAAGTTTGTTTTTGTACATATGTACTTACAGTACGAAAACAAATGCGCCACAACAAAATTTAATCGGGATCCGTGGTCACCTACATTTCTATTTTTGTAAACAACGAAACGGGCGCTACATGTTTTTGTCGTCTTTCTTCTAGTTCATACTAGAAGGTGTTCAAAGGAAATCCAAATCGTCAAAATAATCGAGAAATATGAGTAATGTAACATATTCGTCGTAATAATTCTTGATACAATGGGAAACTACTACTTCATAGTAATTCGTGACGTTCTACATGAAATTCTGTGATACACGATGAGGTCACATCAGTGACTCATTAATAATAATAAAAAAAAACAGCACGTTTTCAAGAATCGGAATCTGGATGGTATTTCCTTAACAACAAAGGTCGCGGAATTAATTCTTGCAAGAATTATTGCAGAAATGAAGTATATAGAGATACAACCTTGGATACCATATAACTGTCACTGCAATTAGTTTCAATTTTAATACACGTGGATAAAGGAACAGCAGATAAGACGTAGACCTAGACCTGTACAATCAAACTAAAACGCCATATTAAATATACGACCGCGCGGATGCTTATAATTATTATAAAGCCTAAATTAAATATTTGGGACGATATCAGGCCAGGGAATGCCAAAGTAAAATAAAATAAACTTTTTTATCTGCCAACCATATGATACAATCATTATTCAATTGACGCATTTATTCAAGTTAGCAGTTAGAGTTAGTATTGAAGGGCATCGATAATAACAACTTCGAATGAATGTAAAATTACATAGTGAGCTCTATAGAAACAAGTACGAATCGTTTTCTGTTGGTATTTCCGTCGCCAGCAGTTCGACCGCCATGTTGTCCATAATGAAACTAATTATACACGTCACAAGACGACCTTCCCTCGTCAATAAACAAGAACAAAGCCTGGATATCGAGTTCTACCGAAAATATCAACACGTTCCCTTTATCATTTCTTTTGTTTTTCGAACTGAACTTACCTATGGTAGACCTGCTTGTCAAACGATAGGTTGCTAGTAAATTAAGTTCCCACGCAGTGTGCGTATGAGCGAAACTAAAATGCACTGCCTCGGCTGTCTAAAGATCACTTCGCATTACACAAAATTTAACACAGCTATTCTTGTCACTTCAAACTGTTTAAGCGTAAAAACACACTAGCTTTTTATCGGTCATAAAAGTAGAGTGTCCACGATTCGAAATTTACGGCGGAAAAAATATGCTTTCGACTCTCGTTAACTCAATTCGATAACGTTCAATTTCTTCTATAGCACATAGTAAGTTTCAACAAGAAAACTCTGCGAATCCTTAACTCAATCGCGTTCCGGGCGAGGCCTGCTTAAGACTGAGGTCGAATCGTCGTCCTGTACGGACCGTGACATGACGAATAGTGAACGGTGGTAACGCGCATGTCCGTAAATAAGATAGAGTTATACGAAACGCCCTAGGATAGACTGAAAGGGGTAGAATGACGACTGTAAGGTTATGATGGCGACTGGTAACCAGCAATAGTTGTTTTTCAGAGTTTGTAGCGAGCGTATGCGCAGTATCGCCGCGAGGAAAGGGAATGGATGGGCGATGAAATAAGTGAAAATTCCCAACTTTCTTTACACGTTTACGAGCGAACAGTACGGCCTTCTTTCCCCGAACTGGTTCATTTCACCCAGATGAAAAAAAAAAGGAAAATTAAACCAAACGAGAGGCACTTCGGGTGTACGCCGTTCGGTTGCGGAAAAACAATTGTCAAGTGAACGAACTTTGCGCTACTGTTTTTAATCCGTCTGATTGTTTCCTTTGTGTAATAAAGGGAAATAAGTTATGTGCACAAAAAATTGTGAAATGTTGGCATTTTGGAACAAGGAATTTTTCTTGTTCAAGAGACTCCTATGTTTGCAACAATATTTTTTTTATATTTCGCTGATTTCTGCATTGTGACGAAGCAGAATGATATAGAGGTTAATCAGATCGTTTCTTTGTATATTTATTATCGCTTGCGTCTTAACGTTTGACGTATTTACCATTCCTTTACGTGGCGAAAGTTAGGTGGAAACGTTTTGTGTTATACGTTTAATGTTGTCACAATCGTTAAAAAAGGAATATTTTGCCAGAAACTCGTCAATTACTTGATCAACAATAATTAAAATTGCGATTCAGTTTAATGTAAACTTACTGCAGCAACCAGTTCATTATTTCCGGGGCTTTTAAAACTATGTAATACCTTTTCCTATTTAGATTTATGAAACTTATGCCTTATAAATGATTGGACTTTTTTTATAAAAGAAAGAAATGCCCTGACAAAGTTGTCGAGATTATCGCCACATAAAAGCAATATCTTACCACCCCCTTTCCTCGTTTATTTCGATTTTGTACGTTTGCATAAAAAAATCAGTATATTTATTCAAAATTGAAATAATTCAGATAAATTCATTTCAGTATTATTATAATTATTCTTTTGTTTTAAACGAAATTAGAAATTTATGAAAGGACATATCGATTATATTTCATAATCACCTACGTAATTAGCGATCGGTTGTAGCATTGTAGTTGTAGGTCACCTTTAAAGGAATTTGACTGCCCATCAAAAGTGAA
This sequence comes from Oryctes borbonicus, assembly GCA_902654985.2. Classification (NCBI taxonomy): domain Eukaryota; kingdom Metazoa; phylum Arthropoda; class Insecta; order Coleoptera; family Scarabaeidae; genus Oryctes; species Oryctes borbonicus. Next base: position 1,508,427 of record LR736885.1, on the reverse strand, counting down.
ATCCAACTCTCGTCTATCGATCGCTTGCGTAGCCAAGGAATATACGACCCACCCCGGTTTCTAACCATCAATATACAGTATCTGGTCAAAATAATGGGAACACCCGTCAATTTTACAACGTAAAACGTCGGAAACGGCATTTTATTACATATTTATAGATATGAGTACGCGTATACGGAGATTATTAATGTTAAATGGACGAATCCTCGGCTTTTATATAGAATAAGAAATCTTTTAAGCATAATTCAATTCTTCAATATTGAGCCGCATTTCTTTCAATATTCTGCGCCTTCTTCCTTGAATACACAATAGTTTTCAATAAACATTCTAGGTAAATTTATATAAAACCTTCTATTACTACCTGCATTTTAAAACATATAAACCAATGGATTTTAATTTAATTACTGATAAAGGGAAAATGCCTACAAAGGATTGCTCGATCAATATCTTGCAACAAATTAGCAGATGGGGAACAGGAACTTAACTATCACTTAGGATATTTATAACCAGTCCAATAAACTAATACAAAACAAAGAAGATACGATAAAAGTACCTGCAATGCCAACATTTTGGCAGTAAAATTCTACGAAAACAATATGAATATTCATAGCATCTCAAGTATTGTATTTTAACGACGGTATACTCAAGAATGTTAAGACTACCGCAGAAAGGTTTCATGCCGATCATGACTCGACAAAACAGCCGAATTTAACGACACCCACAAAGAACATTGTTTAGGACAGACTCGCCAAATTACTTGGGAATCTGCAAATAAAACCTGTTCTTTATTGACAAACAAAATGATTCCGGCTTTACATAGCAAATAAAATTATAAATCACGCAGATGCACATCTAAAGTATCTAAAGTAATCGATTTTTTCGCGTAAAACTAATTAGATCAGCTTGATGAGTTCACCAACGTGCAAACAATTGCATTATTTACTATTATTGAACAACAATAGCATTGTTTGACAACACCAACTTTTTAAAATAGCATTTAGATCATTCGAAGTTTCTCAGGTCAAGTTCAGGTACTTTATATGGCAAGGAGCTATTTATAACTAACAGAGATTAAAAGCAAAGCGTAAAAGCTAATAAAAAAACCCTTTAAAGACAAACCATAAAGGTCTCTTGCGTTCAGAAGCAAATAAATAAATTTCCGCACCGTCTTGTCTTTGTTTAAAGCAAACGGTAAACTTGGTAAAGGCAAAATTCTAAATTTGGTGAGATTTTTTCTCAAATAGCAGACAGTCTTTGACCTCCACGACCAACGGTCGGTCCCCGCCGATTAGAGCGAAACAAAAACAAGAATCGCAGAGTGGGACTCTCTTAGACCAACGACCTTGTCCCTTTATATTCTACTGGGGTTCGTCGCTCTATACATAGTTCCCCAATACCGATCTATCCTGCACAGGCTTTATCCTGGGGTGTGAATAATTCCGCAGCCATATTTCGTCCGTACATATTTGTACAATCTCTAGCCTACGTCAGGTTCTCTTTGTTTCTCTCGGCGTAATGCTTTCCGCGGCTCAATTTACCGCCGCACAACGGAATAGCGTCTACGACCTTGAGTCCGGTTAGTAATCTAATACAAATCGGGAATTATGTAAGCCGCCGTCCTCGTCATACGCGACGTTGAAGACAAAACAATGTACGAAGCTAGATTTTTGTCAATAGAATAAGATGCAGAACAATAGTGATTGTTGGGCGAAGGTCATTTAGGTACCCGAAAAATAGCGCATCGACAGCTTATGAGCTCAATCTGTACGAACAAGAAGTTGTCACATTGCACTTTCTCAAAATATGTTAGAAAATTTTGTAAAATTTGTTTATGATTCAATTCCATCCTTTAGTTGTATTGTTTGCAATTCAAAGTATTTTATTTTTTGAAATATATCGCCAAAAATGTTCGTTACTAAAATGCAAATTAGTTTGATGGATCCTGTAACAGTTTTACATTTGCGTATGCTTTGTGCATCCTCATTTATATTATTTATTACATCAGCAACTTTCTCCAAATTGTCTGCGTAAAATGAGAAGGCTTCTAACTACGTCCCCCATCTTGTTACGATTGGAGACGGAGGTAAGGAAAGTGTTGGTCATTTGTCTATGTATAAAGCAACTCTTACAGGTGCTTTTAAGAATTTTTTTTTGGCGAGTGATTAATTAACTCATTAACATTCGGAAATTGCTCTCTAATAAATTCCCCAACTCTATGGAGAGTGTGGGCGTGCATGTAACATGCAGCATCGACAACAACAAAAAAGTAACTGTGGAAGTAACTAGACAACTAGCATTATATAGAACAGGTATTAAAAAAATCCTAGCTTCAGAAAACGATGCTTTCTGACTCGCGTGGGGAGTGGAGAGGGTGTGGCTTGACTGAGGGGCGTGTATAAACCAGCAGGACTCAACGACAACGAGTGCCCATGCAAATGATACAGACGGTCGTCGATCTGCAGTATGATTATTACATCGGAATACTGCATTTCATTGCCACAAAAAGATTTGAGAAACTCAACCATAAGGAACAAAATATACTAATCAAAGAGCGTAAGATTAGCTGAGTGTAGGCTTTCACGACCGTAATCCATAGTAGAAATGTCTTTCGGGTGATGTCGTGTAGTTAATATTTTACTTGACGTTTCGCTGACCAT
>LR736885.1:1452267-1500770 GCA_902654985.2 Oryctes borbonicus | reverse complement strand
CCCAAACTAGTTTAATTCCTTCATATATCATAGGATTGCAAATTATTTCCATTTCTTATAATACCATAGATATAAAAATAGTATCTTTTATACATTCTCTATATCCAATTATAATATTTTTTATAAGAAACGAAGGAAATAGAAATAAAACGTTGTCATAACCAAATAATATTAGATAGATCAATAAAAACTTAATACCGGCTGTTAACGATTAGGTGTGAACATAGGGATTTAACACGTAATAACAGCGAATGAATATCAAAAGAATTATCGTAACAAAATAACCTAGAAAATAATTAACAAATCACAACAAATATTGGAATAAGCCACCATTCTGAGTAAGACAGTAACCAAGTCTATTGTAAAATGAAGTTGCAACATTTAATTCTGAACAACTTTACGGCCTACAGTTTTCATCTTAAATTAATAAGAGAGCAGGAAGTTAACTGTGAATTTAAGAGAGATGCGAAGCGGTGGAATAGTGGATGGCTAAGTACACAAACGTTTTAAGCGACTATCTCGTTTTACCGTATACACGAGTCGCGCGGAAATTCTGGCGAATCCGTCAAAATTCATCAAAATTTTCCTTCGTAATCTAAATATTCCATAACAAGATACTATCGTAAATCGACGTACTACTGTACTAGATCTATAAAGGTTACAAACTGCCAATACACAGCTCCATCAATTCTTTTTAACGTACACTAAAAGCGAAGGTGTTTGTGTTAAATGTGCGATAGGTACTTCATATAATGAAATATGTGCAATTTTACAATTCCAGAAGGTTTGGAGACTAATACTATTTAATAGACGATTGCAATACATAAAAGGGGAAACTTACCATGCTGGATGCAGATGTCACGTGTTAATGCTGATAACGTTACAGGCAAACGAAAACAAATGAATGTAGCACGTGGTCGTAACACGCACTCGTAACAGCGACACTGCACCTGGAATAAGGAAAAACGGCTAGGTGAAACGAAGAACATACAGCATGTTGCCACGTGGCCTATCAGCCATGTTAAAACGCAATTAAAAACGCATAAATACGTAATTTTCATATTCCAAGTACAATGTCAACGCACAGCTGCAAGATAACAGATCGGAGACTCGCCATATTAAATAGATGTACCTACAATTTATTTTTAAACGTTCGTTTATTTACCAAAAGATTTAGCAAATTACAAAAACTAATAACGTACAAATTTTACTTTTTAGTAAGATATCTTGAGTATCGGATAGCAAAAAAATTTAAATGTGACGGTATTTTACTCTAAATAGTTGAAATTGTGACTTTTTGCTTTCTATAATCAACTGCCACCTAAAAAAAAAATACATTTCTTCAATTACATAAGCCTCTGGAGAAGACTAAGATAGTTTTATGAATAGATTCATGGTATTTGGCAAAGTACTTTCGTCTTGTGTTTTTTGATTTACCATCAAGATCCTGGACAATAGCAATTTGATGGTGCAATAAGTTCGATATCTTTATTTCGTAGCGAATATGTTCTAATAAACCAACTAGTAAAACGCATAAGAACAAAGCAAGGAGAAAATAGTCCTCCATCTGTCAGCAACGGCACCGATATTAACACACGCCATTCACTTTTATTGACTAACTAAGTGTGAGTGTCTTGTTTTTGTTATTTTCATTGGTTTTATCACAAAAGCTAATTCCACCAATGTAATAACATCGTGCTTGAACACAGTCACCTTTAATGCAATAAAAGTAACCTGCTTGAGCTCATAATGGGCAAACTTAGAGACGATAATGACGGGAGGACTGATACCCAGCGATAAATCGGCAATTGCAACGACACCCGACATGTCGGCGTCGTGTCGTTGCAATTGCCCTTTATTTATATGAAATTTGATGTCCACCGGTATCGTTATCAGCCTCGTGCTGCTGCTATCGGGTCTACAGGGATGTAATGAACCTGGTAAAACATCCAGCTCTACATCACTTTATGTACACGCAGTGATCCAATATTGTACGTGTTCTACTATTAAAAATAGTAAATATTTTTGTAATTGCAAAAACACAAAAGAAAGAAATAACTTGTTTTACTCAGTTCGAAGATTATTTGGAAAACTAAAAGAGCTGTTTCCGTTAAGCTGTTAATACTACCTATTTCAGGATGGTGCATTTAACCATTCAAGAGAAAATTGAAATGGTTCTGGTTTATGGGGAAGTTGGCAGGAGTCGTCAATCTCTTATTGGTAACAAACTCATCGGCCCCTACATTACAGAAGGCGACTTGAATTTCAGATTTTTTTTTGTGAGGTTGTATCAAACACAAAGTTTACAAATAAGAACCAATAACACATGCGAGTATGATTGAGCGAATCACTTGGACCGAAATTCAAGAAGACGTACTTCTCAGTTGTGTACAGTTATTTGAAATGCGGATTAATAAGTACATTGAAGTTGGGGGGTCGTCATTTTGAACACCTACTTTAATTGAAGGATGGTGAGGCGAGAGGACTCATGTAAATCAAGCACTCTGATAAGTGAGGGGCGAAGAGACTCGCATAGATCAAGTACACTGATACTTGAGGCGCGAAGAGACTCGGATTAATCAAGCACCTCGATGGTGATACTACGTCCACATCGTTGTTCTTGGGTTAGGCTAAACAGCAATTTACTTCAGGTGACAATTTCTCAGTTATTCGAATTTATAAAGTAAATAAGACTAAATGCAAACATATCGCATTAAAATATTAGGAAATTAAGCAAGATACGATTTTATTTGAAAACAGTACGCTACATGTCATTTTCTAAAACAAAAAACGCTAAATTAGTTGACCATGGTGAAGTTTAAGCCTGGTATGCTATCTGGAATACTCATATGGATCTGGTTGATGAAGCTACAGTTGTAACAGGAATATCCAATTTAGTCGTGTAGTTTTTGAATAAAAGTTAGTAAATATTATTTTGCAAATAAATATCTGATTTGAGACGCGATGAATAATTAACCCTCCAAAACCTGCAGAAAATACATCAAAATTGAAATAATACAAAAAAAAATCTCATTTCTGAGCTTGATTCAACACAAAACGAGCCCATTGTCAGCAACCTTTCAAATTAATAATCTTGGAGGTCTTGCATAGCTTGAGCACTTTGTATGATTTCTCTGATTACTTATATCGTATACCTATCTTTTCAATTCGCTTTTGTATCAAATTAACGATTTCTTTGTAAAAAAAGTACACCCCTGGACAAAATTAGCGCATCAATAAATCAATAAAAGTAAAAAGGAGAAATTTATTTCCTGGTGGCCATTCAATGAACAGTATATGAAAAGATAGAGAAACGTTCATGTCTTGCACTGCTGCATCGTTTTCACTCGTCTGGTCTCCGACTATAGGTTTGTTCCAAATGGACGTTGGAATCAGTTCGGAACCGCGCGAAGGAAGCTGCCATTCCAACAACTGTAGAACTAGCTCCGAATCAATTCCAACAGAACCGTTTCAGCAGACATGGTTAAATGGAAACTCGATGTTTCGTCCACAATCATATGGAGCTTCTTCAGGAGAGGGAAAGGTGGTAGGCAACAGTTAGCACGGTAACTTAACGTGTAAGCTACGCCAGGGCGAAACTAACTCAGCTGGAACCAATTAATCACGGTAATTCAGCATGTGAATCAACTGTATTTATTTTCGCCTCTGGCATGGTTAGTGCGTTAATTTTGTCCCGGAATGTAATTTTATAGATTCAAAGGGAAATGTAAAAATATTATAAAGAGTTGGTTTAGACGCAAATGTTCTGAAAATCGTTTCATTTATTAAAAAACGCTGTTTAATTGTACATACGTCAATTTGATTGGAGGAAACCCACGTTCGTTACTGGACTTTTTAATTAGTGGCACATTTTTAAAAGAAATAGAGGAAACGAATTTGTAAAATTCGACATTTATACTAAACGCAGCACTTGTTGGCGACCCGAGACGTACACCTACATCAATGAATAGCGGATACGTCAGACGCGTATTTATCAAAGTACATACACTAAGGCCAAGTCATTGCGCACCATGTCATGCCACACATACGCGTTAATTTTTAGCGCAATCGCTGCAAATTTAATAAACATTAACGTATTTCTACGAAGACGATCAAGAAAAAAAACTTACATTGTTTGCCAAATTCAGCGCTAAAATACAGCCATTATATTTGTAATCGCCACGCCACAACAATCTGACAGATACAAGGTACTTAGCAAAAAAAAAAAACAACTGTCATCTTTCCCTAAATAGTCTGTTAATAATCTGGAATTTTATACGATCTCGAACAATAAATATCATAATTTTACATCCTGACGTTTCATTTCTGTGTCGAAATATTTCAAGGTAAACTGCATAGCACTCTACGAATGTATACAAATCGATAACCTAACTCCTATTCATTTTAAGTAGGATTCTAGAGTATATTATTACCAAAGGGATCTTTTTTCATAAACGTATGTTTGAATAGGCCTACACAAATACAAGATATATTCATTAACGTATAAGAATTAAATCGAGAGATGATACGTCTTAAGTATGTTGAAATTAACGTAACTTACCAGAAAGTATCTTGAGATAACGTTAAACAAATTAAGGACGTAAATTAAGAGTATTTTTCCCACAGGTTGCAAAATCTTTTAATTTGATAATCACTTTGACACACGTTTTAGCACAATCTCTTCGTGAACTAACAATTGTAATTAAATATTTATTGTATTTCTACGAGACAAAGCGTTGAATCTATACGCAGTTTGAAGAATAAAACCGATTATTTCATTGGAGGCAATAAAATGGCGACTATCGAACTAAGTGGAGAAAGTTCATTTGCTATTCTATAAAATGTAAATGTGATACGATTTTCGCTTCTACAACAAAGGATATAAATTATAACGTATCTACTTACAGAATTAGAGAAATATACATGCAAAAATCCGAGGAATTAGAACAATGACAAAGCTATCCACAAAGACTAAACAATTGACAAAATTGTGTGAACTGGTGACACGTGACTTATTTACAAGCTCTCTATTGGCCAAGTCTGGTAGTAAAAATTCAGTACGCTGGCGCCACCTATGAATCAGGGTAAGCATCTTTGGTGTTTTCTTGACGTTTGTATTTAGTGATCCGATACCTGGCGAAATTACAATCACATCGTGAATTGTGAAGGTGATGTTTAAAGAACCGTGATTCGCTAAGGTTAGCGCTTTGGGTTATACTTCGAATAAAAATACATAGAATAGAATCGGCCAAACACGAAGTCGAACGAAACCGGGCAATAAACACATAAACGCAATAAAATATAGGTAAAAATAAATAGGGGAATTTACCGTCACAGTCAATACTTATTCACAGTGATTTTCAAGTACAATGAATAAATCACTATTTGCTATGACATGTATGATGAAATTTTCTTCAATATTTCAATACTTATAATTAAAATTTAAAAAAAAATGAAGAGAAAAGGTAATATTAATTTTTAACAACTTATTGTATATTCATTAATTCTAAAATATTTCCAGATATAGAAGATTATTTCTGCAATATTCTAAAAACAGAAGAAGATGTATCGGCTGGAGTTGCGGCTATTCGAACATTATTAGAAATCATTAAAAATGATAGTTGTACGTAAATGGTGTATTTAATTCATTTCCTTTATTCATGCCGTCTTGTTTGCAGCATCCACAGTGCAAGAATTAGATGAGAATTTCAAAATCGGTATTGACGTAATGAGAAACACAAACTATCCAGTTACAGCGATTAATTCCGGATGTGAGTTATTTTTGAGATTTATAACGTTTGCAAAACTGGATAGAAATGTAATGATTTAAAAGATAAATTAATGAAGTAAATTTATACATATTTTTTCCAGTCAATAGAGGAATGTAAAAAGATAATGTCCGATAGAGGTTTACTCTTCTTGAAGAAATTAAACGAAGCAAGGGCAAAGATAGTTAAATTGGCCGGACAATTTATTGTTGATGGTTCTGTAAGGATCATTTACTTAAATAAAGTTAAATAAAAATGCTTCTTATTTACAGCGAATTTTGACACATTCACGGTCTAGAGTTGTTCTTCAAACCTTGCGAGAAGCAGCAAAACAAAAGAAACGTTTCCATGTATATGTGACGATATCTGCACCAGATCGTAGTGGGTACATATATTTATTTCTATAGTATATTAATATTTATTCATCGTCTTTTTTTTTTGAATTAGGGAACGGATAGCAAATGAATTACAAAAAGCTGGTATTGCGTGTACATTAATATTAGATTCCGCTGTTGGATATGTAATGGAAAAGGTTGATTTTATAATGGTTGGAGCTGAAGGTGTTGTTGAAAGCGGAGGCATAATTAACAAGGTAAACATTTTTTTTTGTAGAATATTTAAATAATGATGCCAATGACTGTAAGGTTAATTAGCAAGACCAAAGCGGCAGTTTAATTTGTTTGGAGCGTATCTGTTGGAAATTTGTAGATTTACCATGTCAACTGTACGGGTCATTTACAGATGCTTCTTATTAACTGCTTTGTCAGTTGAACAGTGTAATTCTTTTTTTAATGAATGTTTAAATAATATCAAATTAAAGAAATTTGTAAATTTAGAAAACAATTTCTTGTAAATATAGGGACAATATTTTTTTTAATTCATTTTGTGTGTACTTTCCAGATTGGAACATACACGATAGGTCTCTGTGCAAAAGAAATGAAGAAACCATTTTATGTCTTAACTGAAAGTTTCAAATTCACCCGATTATATCCTTTGAGTCAGGGTGATTTACCAGATGAATATAAGGTAACTTCTCTTTATTCATGCATCCATCTAGGGCAATTGACATTTATTGTTTGTTTCAGTATACTAAACATATGAGGGAACGAGATCTCAAAACGCAACATCCTTTAGTGGATTATACGCCACCGACGTACATTACTCTTTTATTTACCGATCTAGGTATTTTAACTCCGTCTGCTGTTAGTGACGAACTCATCAACTTGTATTTATAAATTTTATATAAGTAACTAATATAGGTATCAGAATTAATTTTTTTTTTTTCAACTCTTTAGTTTACAAAGAGAAAGAACGCACTTGGAATTTTTGAAATTTCCCTATCTATGATTTAAGTTGATTCAAATTAACATCGGGCAAAGTTATATAGATCCATCCATGTTGAACCTCGTCCGCTGATCAAATCAATTTAGCAGAGGAGGCTTCTAGACCCTTAACATCAATCTCCGATAGATGATTAGAGCACTTAAAAAGGCAAACACTATCTTCTACTTAGAGGATTGAATCTATGCAAACTAGCTGATTAAACAGAGTTAAAAGAAAGCTGGCGAATTTTAGAAGACAACAGTGGAAGGAGAATTTGACAGTCACCAATTTTTTGTGTAAAATAAATTATTGAAATGAAGGGCCGATCCTGTGGTTTGACTAGTTCAAGGCGTTTCAAGGAAAAAAACTGGAACGCACATGTATAAAAACTTTTATTAAACTCAGTCAAGTTGTTACACATATATATATGACAACTGAGATTACTAGATACAACAATATAAATACACGTATGAGAAATTCTAATCTTATTCGCAGATTACTTTCTATTAAATTTCGTGTGAATTCTTATTTAGATATACTGTTAATGTACATAAAAAAACATGGCAATATAATCTCTTATACAATACTATATAAAAACATTCAGCACATCGTATGATCACAGAGAATTGTTCTTAACAATGAAATTGGTGTCATTATAAAGAAAAAAATCTGCTAATTGTATGATAAAAACATAAAAGTAATATAAAGTTTAAAAATTGGAAATATAAAAGTAAACGAAAGTGTAATTAAATAAACAAATAGTTTAGACAATGTTAGAGAGAATCAGATATATCATAAAAATGAAACGCGATAAGCTGCACAAAGTGTATCGACAACCGTGTAAATTTGTTCAAAGTTCGGCCTATTTTCCGGTTGATATTCCCAACAGCGTAACATCAACCGGTACATTTCGTCAGGTGTATTTTCGGGCGCTGGCATCCTGTAACCTACGTTAAAATAGATGCATTAATAACAGCTCAATAATAAAATGGATAAAGGAAGAAGGGGATATTAACCTGAGTCTATCTTTTCTCTTGCTTTTGAGTTGCTCATTCCACTGTATGGGGTTCCGCCTCTGGAAAATATTTCCCAGCATAAGATTCCATAACTCCAAACGTCGCACAACGATGTATATTTTCCTGTAACGCAATGTTAACATTTCAATATAGGAATAGATTTACGCGTTGTAGCGAGGAACTAGGATGTTTAAAATTTCGCTAGGAGGACAGATATTTTCGTCGAACGTGGAAGCCATCACATCTGGCTGCTATTTGGACTGAACTACCTTCGTAAACAAGATAGGAAAAATTAATATTTACCAAAGTTTAGCGCTTCAGGCGCCGTCCATTTAATAGGAATTTGTTTCATCCCATCCGACACGATATATTCCTCTTCCTCTCTCGACATTCCAAAATCCGAAATCTTGACGACATTTCCGTAACCTACACGGGGTATGCATTTTGTTAATTAGGTTTCGTTACAAACATTCTGGTTTTACACTAACCAACTAGACAATTACGTGCGGCCAAGTCACGATGAATACAATTCTTAGACTCTAGATACCTCATGCCGGCTGCAGCATCCAGACACATATTCATCAGTTGACTATCGGTTAGAGTAGCTGCCTTTTTTCGCAAGAATGTCAGAAGTGAACCACCTGCGAATATGAGAATAAGGTAGTTTCCGCAAATGTAACTAAAATCATTCTACATTCTTGACTTACCTGGGACCAATTCCATTACTATCATGATCGGTTGCTTCTGTACACAGATTCCTATAAGCTTAACGATATTCGGATGATCGTATTGTTTGAGTATTCGTCCCTCTTGCAAAAATTTCTTTTTATGTTCGTCAGGTAATGTCACTCGACAGGTCTTTACCGCCACCTCTTGACTAGTACTTTTTAACTGAGCCTTGTACACATCTCCGAAATTCCCCCTACCTATTTTATCCAGTAGTACTACATCGTCGTTGTTCAATTCCCAACGTTCCCTGGGTATTGGTTTATGTAAGATTGCACCGGATCGTCCAGTAACCGCTAACCCACTGTTGTATTGGTAAAGGATTAATTCACGAATGCTAGGAAATGCGGGTCCTTCAAATCGAAAATGGCCCTAGAAGATTGATATTTATGGTTAATTATATTAAAAAAAAATAACAGTTTGGATGTAATAGGCAATTGTACAATCCCTCCAATTTTTGTGTTTTTTAAAGATGCAAACAGAACACGTTAGTCTAATTACAATTTTTCTACCAGGAAATTCAATTTTCGGTGTGTCAGTACTATGTTTGCTCTTAACGTACGATGTGCTTTGTTATCCAGATACTTGTAAAAGATATTCCTCGTATTTACTTAATTAGCAAAGATACACATCAGGGCCATCTTTAAGACAAACATATTACTGCACATGAAATATACCTCAGCAGTCGTTTGGACGATGAAATGTTTATGCCCACCCCAGCAAACGGATAATACCGTCTGGCATTCGTCATTTCGCGTGGTTTCTCGAACTAAGAAATCACCATCTTGAGTTAGCAGCCGGACAACTTCTTCTCTTGGAAGGACCCCGTGAAACCATTCTTCATCTACCAACGGCTTATTGGTACTCAGGGAGACCTACGTCATAATTACAAAGAAGAGTCAGTATGCAAGGCGTTTGAGATCATTCATCTACTATAGTTTTCTTGTAATCTAACTGTGGCTAGACAAATGTGATAAAAATTTTATTAAAATAGTTCACCTGGAAGATCGTCTAGAATACTTTTATTGTTTGAAACGGAATACCGCCATCTGTTTTTAATTTAAATTTTGATTGATCCCTCCAAGTGGAGTTCGTTATTACACTCTTCGTCTTTTTAGGTTTAGCTGCAGTAGATCTTGAGAAAAACATAGTAGACGCGTGGCAAACACCTTATACAATAGATGCATCACATGCCACAAAAAATTAAGCGAAAAAATAAAAAAAATAGTGCTGGAATATGCGAAACAAGCTTAAAGAGATTAGTAGCAAATTATTCTTATTAAAAGCATTTTTCTCATTTTGTCACAGAATAAATTCTGCACATTTCTGATTATTTGAAATCCTAAAGTGCTGCTGGATAAATGATAAAAGTTTATGGAAATTTGAAATTGAATGATGATTTATTAAAAACACAAATTACGTAAAGCTCACTTAAAGATTTACATAAACATGCAAGGGTAGTTTGAAAAGTTAGACATTTTTGTCGAATGAGGAGATCATTACATTTGTAAATGCGTATTTTGCAGAATAGGATTCAATAACTTACAAGTTCAAATTTAAAAACTAATTTCTACTAATGCAGCATGCTGAGCGTTAAACATATCTTTCGTTTTTATATTGCTTCTGTAGTTTGATCATTCGGTGTCGAGGTGCAGTGCTTATCATCAACAATAGTTAATGCGCATGCTTGAAGTAATAGCATTTCGGTGTAGCAAAAAGAACAAGTAACAAAAACAAATATATCAGATAAAATATTTGTGTGTGGCAATAATTCTGCTTCTGCTTCATTTGGACTAAGCTCTTTAGATAACCCAACTAAAAAGAAACCAAGGGGTTCAGATCTGGCGAGCGAGCTGGCCAGGCTGTTGGACCATTTCTTCTTATTTATCTATCTAAAATAAGCAGATGTATCATTGTGCATAAACCAGATTTCCTACCTAAGCTGTAGGTTGACTTTATTCATTAAATTTGGCATGTCATTTGCCGAAAAGTTCGTGTAAGCTTCGCCTGGTAAGAGACCGAGCAATAGCAAATCTATGTTGATGGCCTCTTCGATGTATGTATTGCACTTTTATTGTGTTTAGTGTTTATGGAAATGCTATTATTTCGTGTTATCTTTTTTGCTTGTACGCGTGTGCTCTTGTGAGTGAAGCGAAAGCAAGCAATCAAAAAGCTCGCAAGATGACCTACGGGATCTGCTCCTTCGCTTTTCGTTGCCGAATCCCTGCGTCCCTTGGTACGCGGGGGTGCAATAGGAGACGAAGGGGCAGACTTTCGTCTGAACGGCTTACGTAATACATTCATTATCCTGTGATGATCCAAAATTCGCTTATGAGACAGTGTAGACTGAGAACCGTCACCCTATAAATGGTTAATTGTTACAGAAGCACCCCTTTATGTATGAAGAGATCAAGTGCGAAAATTTTCTTTGTTGTGGTTACTTTGTTTTGATAGATTTCGTTAAAATCTTTCTTTTCTTAATTTGGCCTGACCAATTCGTTATTCGTATTCAACGTGTTAAATCGTTAAATCTGCAACAATGTTTTGGCCGTAAAGAGTACGAAACCCTCAACATTTAACAGACATCTTCAATGTAAACGCGCCTCATATTCCAAATAAACCAAAGATATGTTTTGAAAGACTGTTAAAAGACTATTTAAATGCAGAAAATCAAAATGGAAAACTGGAAATTTATATTGACGAATTCTTTTTAAACTGTGGGTTTGGAAATGTGAAAATTACATTAGAGTACGCGCAGATGGTGCAAAAGCGATGGCAGGCGAAAAGATTGATTTTAAATTGTTTGTTGGTAATTAATAATGGAAAATAAAAATTTTAGTGAGTGTGTGAGCGCTCAACAACCACACCATCGACTTTGCTGAGGAGATCATAAAATTATTGCAGTAGTAATAAAATTCAAATACGAATACGCCATAGCAACACAAAGAAAATGTTCACCCAGTCAAATGTTTGTAAAATGAGAAAAGCCTCGAAACCATATTTATTTCTCTAATTACTTCGAAAATATTGAAGATCGCTTAGAAAGACTTAAGATTACAAAAACAGAACAAAACTTACCGGTTCACAAGGATTATTAATATACGCGGGACTGTCGGTGATATCCTCCAAGCCAGGCGGTGCTTCTTCACAACCCAATTCGTTCAAAGCGCTCTTGATCAACTCAGTTTGTTTTATCATCTTCCTCTCCATGCATTTTAGCTCGTTGACTTCCTTCTTGTTTGGTTCCGAAGATATCGACAACCTACTGCTAACATCGTTGTTAGGAGTAACTTTTCCGTTGGGTACGCTTTCTGAATTTGGCGATAGCAATGCCCTTTTCTCTTGGTTCTCTTTTATATTCGTTTCTAATTCCGCTAACTTGGTCTTTAACCACTCAACGGTTAAATTATCGACAGTTAATTGGTTTGGAAGTAGTTTACCAGCCGAGTCTTCTACGAGGCTTTCATCGAAAGTAAATTTGACTGGTTCTGCTGGAGTAGTTCTGAAAATGAATTGTGATTGTACCGAGCATATTACGAGGATAATTCAATAATTAACGAGACAAATTGCTGTGGCTTGAAAACGGTTTATTTAATCAATACAATACTTTTAGGACGTCCTTTATGAGAGCATTTTGTAAACAACTTACAGACACCCACAAAGAATCCAGGTTTTAAATCAATCAATAGCTGAAAGAACGATGTTGATTTAAAAAAAAAGCATTTCTCAGAAGAATTGTCACATACGTACTATAAAAAATTCCACCAAAGCGTTGAGTGGAAACCACGGGTTCTCAAAACGTCGTGGACTCTTGACTGAGGTGTGATTTTGCTTCATGACCATGCACGGCCAGGTATGGCACACCTAACCTTAATACTTCAAAAACTGGTGTGGAAGATCCTTTCATATGCCTCTTACAGCCTCGACGTTACCTCATTTACTTCAATTTGTTTGGATCCATTAAACAAGCTCTACGTGGGAGACACTTTCGATCCAGTCAGGAAGTGCAAGATCAGGTGCACAAGTGGCTTCGAGATCAACCCAAAGAATTTTGTACCAGAGGCGTACACAAATTGGAAGAACGATGGGACAATTGTGTAAATGTTGCGAAAGGTTATGTTGAAAAGTAGCGAAGGTTTTGTATTAATTAAATAAACCATTTTTGAGCTAAAGCAATTTGTCTTGTTAATTACTGAATTACCGTCGTATTTATCCAGGATTGTGATAAGTGCTTATATTTTTTACAGCAGAAAAGTAGAAACTGTGTTTCTTTCTACAGTTAAAATAAACTAGAAAATCTAAACTAGAACATAATCATCAAGAATTATCTGATTTAAAAAAACTGCTAGATTGCAGCAACACATCTTGAATAACAAACAAATATTATTTTTATTCGTTTTAAATATATTTATGGAATTTCAAAAGAACGGTATAATACGTAAACATCTACCTGCATTTCTACAACGAGTTTGCATAAAAGTATTTTTTTCACGGCGATGCAATAAAATACCTCATTCTTAGTTTTTGTGGTTTGATTTCTGCCTCTTATCAATTCAGATATTGTCATCTTACTGCATTCCTGACTTTTCTTTGTTACTTGATGTATATTTATACCGTTATTTATTTCATATTATTATCACCTTCAATGTAGTTTTTTTTTTAAATAGAATGATGGAATAATTTAAATAGTAGTTGGAGGACACACTTGTCTGACATTCTGCCGCTGGTATCAACTTTTTTCACATATTTTTCATTGTATCGTTCGTTGCTTGGTCTATAAACCCGCACTCTTTTAGAATGGGAAGACTTTTTCATTCTTTCTCAAAAATTGTCCTCCAAATCCCATTCTGGCTTTTTTATGTCTTACTCTAAGGTGGAATTTTCTAGTCGCCGAACGATTGTTTAAATTAACCTGCCGCAACCGTCTTCGTGCGGTGTACACTGAAGCTAAACAAATTGTTCCGCCCACAGCCTCTACTGCTGAAATGAAGGGAGTGTTTGCTATTAACTCTACTAGACCTTTGTCTCCGGAAAGGTAACTTTTAGAGGAATCAACCAGGGAAAATTTTTAGCTTATGGGCGGCAGAGCGGAAGTAATAGCTATATCACTTTTCTATCAACGGACCGAAACGTGAGGGAACCAGAACAATCAACGTAAATATGACACAAGTTGGCAAGTCTTTGGCAATAATCAATCATAGATTTTTATCAGTAATGGAGGGTTTTATGGGTTTCTCTGGTTAGTGACATCTAAGGGAAAAGGAGGCGTCTAAATAGTAGTTGGCATAGGCGTTAACTCTGGGCAAAACTTAGTAAGCAGAAGAAGGTCGCTGGGGGACAGATCTGGTGAATGGGCTGGATGGTTTAGTAATCCGAACTCGAATTGGTGAATTTTTGCTACGGCGGTCACTGTAGTGCTGTCTTGGCGGAGCAAAACTTTCTTTTTCATCAAATGCGGCTTTTTCCAGCAATTTATGCCTTCACCCTGTCAAATAATAATTCGTAATATGTTGCTCTGATTATTTTCTTTTGCTTTTTTCATGATAGTCGATTAATACAATCCATGAACACCCAAAAAAACAGTAGCCATCACTGCCTGCTTTCGGTACTGCTTTTAGGAGTATACTGGTGTATTCAAATTTCATTTACAGTTATCACCAGACCCCAAAACTCCGACTTAATTCGCTTAAACTGCTTCAATAGGGCGTTGGAAGTGTTCATTCGGTCCTAGGTGAGCAAGTGGCTAGTTTTTTTCAAGGCATGCAGAATTATATTACTAAAATACTTTCGAAGAATGACTCCATCATGTTGGAACTTTTCAGAGTCCTCTCGTAGGTACATATATTTTCAAATAAACTTCCATCTTTTGAGTTAAAAACAATTTCAAGGCTAACAAACAGTGGAAATAGAACCTAGTATATTGTTATTTCACCATACTTCTCCATTTACTGTTTATTTTTGCACTATTTGATTACTATCAAATAGTGCAATAGTAGGTAACTAGGACAGTAAGATCAAATTTGTCAGTTCACCATTGAAAATTGTATTAAGATATCGACTAGATTACATTAAAAAAAATTAGCAGATTACACACGAAAGCTATTCTTATTCAATTTAGTTCGAAAATAATTAATTACTTACTCTCACCCATTAAGAGATCATAACCGATTCCTGGTTTACGGCCAATAAAAGCGATAAATGTAATATCTTTCTGTAATTAGTAATAATATATTTTTAATTTGACGTCTACACCTTGACTACTGCAACATTTATTATGCGTAACGTTCACAATAAATGTAGTTATGTAAACGCTTCTTTTTATATCGTAAACACGGTTGATTAGTCACTGCTTATTTAATAAAATAACGTGGAATATTACAATATTTTTAAATAATGTAAATGTGAGTTGCTGCACCCGTAAATCAACGTTGTTTTTTCGCTGTTATAATATAAGTTATCTATGACTTACTTGTATTTTTCGGTAAAATCTTTATATTCTTCTGGTGGTTTTATTCGCTCCAAACTAAGCTCAATTTTTTTCTGAATCTCCTTGAATTTTTCAGACGTGAAATCGGAATACTGGACTACCTCGGAGAGAACCTGTTTCCTGAAATGAACAAATTAATAAAGAAATATAACGCCATTTCCTTAACCTTCTTTATCTTATTGAACGGAATCATATTTTTAAAAAAACTTGTTACGAAGTCACTTTTGCACAAAATCGTATAGGATGGTCAGAAAATCTATTAGAAACTGGATAACTTGATTTTAGTTGTCGTTAAAAAAAAATTATGGGCATGACCTTATGAATAATTGCTGTACGGGCAAAGATGGGATTTCAACAGGTGAATTCTCCCTATTCAAACAATTTTGTTAAAAAACTAATAAATTCAATGACGTACCATATAAATATGTAGTCTCTATTTAAGTAAAGAAATCAATCAACATTTTGAACTTTCAGTTACGTAAGCAAGACTTAGAACAATTTGGATCCCATAAACATAAATTCACTCGGTATGTTTTTAAATTTCGAGTAATTTAAGCTTGTAGTTATTATAAATATTCGCGAGCATTACGTTGAGAAATTAGCGAATATGTCCTTTATTGGCGGAACTCCCAACCATCGATGAAATTTTAAAAATGCCAAGAGGACAAGCTTCTCTGAAAGGTTAATGTCTTTGTTTTGTGTGAAGGTGGCAACGACTAGTTTTTTTTCTTTTCTACTTCGAGTGCTACAAGCGCGTGGAAAATTCATAACTTCTTTTGCATGAATTCGGCTTGGTATTTCGCGCGCGGTTGATTTAAGTTGGTGGTTCCTACAGTGAAGGAAATATTCGCCAAATTTATTGCCGGTACTAATAATATCAACTCAATTCGTTCGCGAAATAAGTAATTTTTTTTTGCCCAGGCATTACGAAATGTGTCAAGTTATCAATTTAGAACTAACTGTGCACCCATTTGATTACGCAGACGATTGCAATACAGCCCGCATGCGAGAAAAGTCCCGACTATTTACGAGCAATATACATATATATGTAAAACACGATGTTGGTACGGTGTTTCTCTCGATAATGTTTTTTGGATTAAACATAGTAGAAATGTCTTTCGGGTGATGTCGTGTAGTTAATATTTTATTTGACGTTTCGCTGACTATCCTGTCAGCTTCTTCAGAAGATTTCTAAAGACTGCAGTTTTTAGAAGCTAAGCAGTCTTTAGAAATCTTCTGAAGAAGCTGACAGGATAGTCAGCGAAATGTCAAGTAAAATATTAACTACACGACATCACCCGAAAGACATTTCTACTATGGATTACGGTCGTGAAAGCCTACACTCAACTATTGGATTAAACATGTTGTAAAGAATATAATTTAAAAAACACATATAAATGATGTATTAAGAGCAACGGATTAAATATAAGTAAATGGAGATAAGCTCACCAGGCTAAAATGAACGCTTCTTGAACGGACTGCTGATGTTCTAGTAGTCCTGGAAGTAATACTGTCCTAAAGTCTTTCTCAAATTCCGCAGCTTCGCACAGCAATAAAACGTATTCGTTGTGCGTCAGATGTAATTTCCTGCAGGCTTTTTGATATTTATCCCTAACATCGTCTAATTTTCGACCTCCTCGACCAGCTAAAACGAAACGTATACATCAGATTATCTGTTACTATCGCCTAGAAAAATATATTCTTAAAATAACAATATATATATATATATATATATATATAGTAATTCAATCCAATTATAATTTTTGTTAGGGCAACTACATATTTCGTTGTCAAAATGTTTCTCTGTGTCAGTAGAATTTACATTACATTTTTTTTAGAAGGTTATATTAAGAAATCAAAAGATCTAATTGCTTGTAATTGACCGAAGTTTTGAAGCAGTCGGCAGCATGGTAAGGCATGATTGTCGTGTTCTTTGATACCCGCATTCAACAGCAAATGCATTTCACAGTAGACTGTTTGCTGTACATCGTTCCGTTAGATCTGCAATGTTGATGTCAACATTGTTACGCAATCATTTGACATGAAGAAGAACGGTAAACCTAAACTACAGATATGTATCTACAGCGAAAGAAAATAGTCTTTATATGTACTAAATAAGGTTTAGAATGAAGTAAATTCACTTCATTTTTATATCTTACAACGAATATTAGAAAAGATTAAAAAATCATCGTTTATAATGAATATAGTACGTATGTCCGCGGATGGACCTAACTCCCCTTCTTTATTTCGCGTTCTCGGAAGAACAATCCTTGTTTATAAAAAGTTTTGCTTCATCTTGTCGTTTGCAACTAAATCAATCATTTGAGTTAAATCTCAGTTACTCGATTTGTTGTCGTTAGATAACTACGATAACGCTGACAAAATTTATATCTATAAAAATAACTTTGAGATACAACGTTGAGATTAGATATTTGAGCTCCTGTTGATATTTCAAACTAATTTTCCAGCGATACTTTTACATTTTTAAATTCCACGTTGTCTCGTCTTCTCACCACGCTGTATGTTATTTCGAAATTTTGGTCTCTCGGTGGATATCTTTTAAATAAAGTTACATTTTCAAACAACACAAAAGTATCGTTGTACTTCGCACCACGCAAGTTTAATTAATTAATCCGGGGCTGCTGTTTCGAGGACTGATGTATCCTCAGAATAGCTACTCCGGATTAATTAATTAAACTTGTGTGGTGCGGAGTGTGCCGATACTTCTGTGTTGTTGCCATACTACCCCGCAGTCCTTGCTATCATTATTTAAGTTACATTTTATTTCGTTCATATTATTAATTATTAATTCATATTTTGTTTCCCGTAAACTGATTCAAATACGGACAATTCAATACTAAATTGCTGTAAAATGTATTTCTTCTTTTTTTAATTACAAACCTTGACATGTTTTGAGGAAATACCGTAAGTATATAAATGTCAAGGTAATTTTTACAGCGTTGTGTCTTGTCCTGTTACGGAGATGCTTTAAAAATAAATACGGAAATGGTAATTCTCGTATACAGTAGGTAGATGTATGATTACGTATTCGAATCTATCTTAGACTTTCTTATCAAGTATTCAGAGCTACAACATTTAGGAAAGAAATTGGTAGTCACGCAGCTAATGTCCGGACTATATGTAACTTTGTAGTTACACTAATTATTTCTAATAGACTGGAAATTATGTATTGTTTACATTTTTTATGTATCAGAGAAACGTACAGTAACATTCTTATATTTTGTCACCCCCCGAGACGATGTATTGTAGGATTCGTAAGTAGATTTTATTGCTCCCATTTTAGTCAATGATGAATATTCCTAATAAACGCGGTTCTGTGCTTTTACTTGCTGAACCCAAGTACTTGGCTTTGCCACGCGGAAGATAGTATTGATATTTAGTCGTTGCAAGCGGGGAGACAAAACATAAACAGGCCACTGTACACGAGGTAGGCAACTCAGTGGTTTTCTCACATTTCAGTTTAATAATAAACAAAAAGTTACAGAAATATGCAATAAATTTATTTCAATTATGCCGCGAGTGAGGTTCTTAATGCATTTTCGTGTAATTAATAGAGTTAATTATGTAGTTTATAATCCTTTACAAGCTTTATATTACAGTTCTCTTCCCGTATACGCCTATTCTATTTTCTGGAAGAAAAAGTGGATTATTACATGCTCGACAATTACAAACAGTGCGTGATAACTTGAAATTTTTTTATTGGCTAATGAAATTCGAAACTGCTACATTGTATGCTACGAAAGTAACGCGTTATGTTAAAAAATCCCCACACTTATGAAAATATAAAGGGAAAATCACTCCCTTTCGGGAGCTTCCCCATTAATGAGAGGGGCACTGCAGATTTTTCACCAAACGGAAAAAAATTTAGGAAAATCCGTCTCGATTGTTTCTGATACGTGTCTATAGTTCTGAAACGGTAGCGCTGTATTTATTCATGCAGAATGCCTATAATTATTCCTTGCATCGCACTTGACCTTGATATTATGTACAAAATTTCAGGCGAAGGTGCAACAAGCGCGGAAATGATGCTGTATTCAAGTCAGTCCACGAACTGGCATCTATACATCCTGCAGTAAACAAGTTAAAACAATGTAATTTATAGAAAAAAAATGTACTTGCGACGATTAAGCATTATTATTTTTATTCCTAAACGGTGAGTTAATTTGATAGGCGTTGAAGTTAGTCCATGACAAAGTTAACTTTAAATAGATGAGAAAACACATAGGCGTTATGCGATATCAATTTTATCATACCTTCCGCCAGACTTTTCGTATCAAAAGATAAATTGCTCGACGACTGTATCCATCGAAAGCACAAATGTTTTGTTTTCCGGTTAAATTGGGAATTCGTTTGAGAAAAAAAAAGCGGTACCGGTTGTAACCTGGCGATTTCGTCGTACTATTTTTGCAAGACTCTCTGCGTCGTCTACATGCGTGTATTTTTAGCGAGATGATTACGTCATCGTAAACGCAAGGTTGTAGTTCATGAATTTAATAGAGAAAGGATTGCTCCGTTCTTGTTTACGTTGTATGTGAAATTCGATTGATGAAATATACCTGGATGACATCATCAACGGAATTACATGCGTGTTTTCTTTAACTATTTGGACCGTTAAGAATAGGCGCTTTTGCTTCGATCGCATAGAAACAATGCAGTAAAAATTCAAAAACATAGTTTTGCACCAATTAGTTTCAGGCAGCATTATCTGGACGAACGAATTTATAAGAAACTGTCTGCTTATCTTGCACAAGTCTCATTACTGGAGTAATTTGATTCCCCACGTTTTTAGAACGCAAATTTCGTGAAGAGTTGACAATACAACGCTGGATTACTTTGTGATTGTTAGAACTAACTTGGATATCTTCAAAGTTGGATAATATAAAATAAAAACTACCTAAGCTCATCGGCGCTAAGGCAACTGCTAATTTTTCGTTTTGGGCGTTTATGGAAAATGAAGTGTATGCTGTAGAATTAAATAACGACGAGCAATTATGGAGCATGCTAATAGATTCCGTAATGAACCATGCATACATCATTAATGCAAAGATTGGAAAAGTGAACTTAATTAAATCATTTTTCTTTTTTAAGCTCATGCGACCAAATGGTGATTCCTGTACCCTGCATCTTGAAAATAGAAGGCTTATGGACGTTAGTATATAAGATTTTTTTTTAATTATTTTATGGTCCTCTATGGTACTGTGCATTATAGTTTTTTCTAGTCACTTATATGTATAAACTATACAAATACTTACATTTTACGTAATGTTCTTCAAACCTAGACCTCATGAGTTTGTACAGTTCTAAGTACTTTTGGTATTCCGTTTTCTTCCTAGCGACATCTTCCGATAACTGCAAAAAGAAAATTAATTACGTTTGTTACTAATACTAAAACAGATTATTTTGAATAATAAAAACAAAATTGTAAAAATATTTGGAGGAGATGTGGAGTTTATTGATACATTGTTCGTCTGTAGCATTCGGAATTATTGCCAGTAAAGACAGAAGAATCAAGATGGATAAACATGGCAGAGGTTAGCACTGTTGGATTGGTGACCCTGTTGATTGATGTAAATAAAATGACGAATCCAAAACCAAATTTCACAACGTAAAATCTTTAAAACGTGCATCAAAACAAAATTTAACATTTAAAGATTGTAGGATAGCTACACTATCTTGGACATAAAGATTCGGAAGAAGAGGCAATGATTCAGTAAATCGTGTTCGCCGACTTCCTAACCACATCCGGTTCAACCGGAACTGTTTCGTAGCCGAAACTATTTTAAATTAATAGGCCTGATGCTATAACAACCTATTCCAAAATTTCTGAGTTCCATTGATAATAACATTAAAGCTGCTAACTAACGAGTTTCCCGAAATATCCTGTGTAGTGTGCATACAAAAGTAAAATGGTAAACTCGTTCGTTGGACCAATTTTGATAAAAAAATTTGTTACATTAACAATGTACATACGTGTAAAGGTTTACTTGAAAATAAAAGATCAATTATTGTTTTTAAATAATATAAATATAGTTTTGCAATCGTATAAAGAAAATATCTTATATCTTATATTTCTCAGTACATTACAGCAAAAGTATCAAGGTAAATGGATATAAATTATGTTTTTGTACAGTTAGGTTAGAATAGCTGAATGAGTGATTGTGAAAGCATATTTAATTCACCATATTTTACTTTAGTGTTGCTAGGAATAAACTTAAATGTCAAATACTTCCTGTAATATGCCCATAATAATTAATAATATATTTAATAACATTTAAATAGTTTAAAGCAACTCGTATATATTATACCACTACAGTGCGTTGCTTCTTTTACGTATACCAATAATTTTAGCATAACGTCGTTCAATATTAACGCTCTGTACAAATATTTTGCAGAGATCCGCAATCCTAATTATCCTGGCTAACGATATTATATAATGTTACAATTGAAATAATCCATCAAAAAATAAAATAAATCGCTTAACATTTCTTTGGTAAGATTTTACACTTTGATGTAATCGCAGGAAATCCAAATAAAATCCCGTTTCTCGATTATAGCGAAGGAACGTTTCGGATCCGGCTTCAAGCAGTTTAAATTTAAATACCCGCGCCGTCGACAATGCTTAACCGTCTTTAACGAAGTCAAATTGGATCAATTAAGATCCATGAAAGGCACTGGACCGGAGACTCGGAGAGACGTAACAGTTGAATGGATTTTTCGCAATCGTTAATGGTAGTACATGTGATTGATGGATTTCTTGCTCCCGTTGTGCGTTATGCAACGTCGGATAGTGATGATAGAATAGTGGTGCAGTACCTAGTGTTTTTAGGAAAGTGGAAGGCGAAATTGAACGAGTTGATGAAATCTGTTCGCGAGATTGATTAATGCACAATTGCCATTCTAAAATTGAGCTGTTGTGTTGCACCGGATGTCTAGAAACGGAGAGATAATAATTTATCTATGTTGATTGAGCGCTCTTGATTTATAATGAATGTTTAGCTTAACGGTGTACTATCTGGTAATGCAGCTTGTTTAAACAGCTCAGAATTTTACAGGAGTACTTTGGAATGACAAACGTTAATCCAAGAACGCTTTCGCCATGTCCGTGTCCGGATGGAGACGTATGAACAAATTCTAACGTTTTGTGGAAACGAACCAGATTCAATTATCCAGCGGAGATACAACCTGAACATTCTGAACCTGGTTTAACACAAGAATCAATGCAGTGGTGTTATTGACGCACGAAGTTTTAAATCACCCCTTCTACGGGAAAAATAATGGCAACTATTTTTTGGGATTGTCAGCGAATTTTAATGAATGATTATCTAAATAAGGGTCTCGCCTCAGAGATTCTATTAAATTGAGAAGGCACAGAAAGGTGTCCTGTTACTCCACGACGATACACCAATCCAGAAATCAAGACTTTCTATGGCTGATGTTGCAGAATGTGGCTTCAAATAAATTGACCATCCACCTTATAGTTCAGATCCAGCTCCCTGTGACTATTCAGTAAACGGAAAAGTCCCAACCTTTGGATTATTTATAACGTGATAATGTGAGAATTTGATGCTTCGCCAGAGCAGATAATAACGGTACTATTGTAGTACTGCCTAAAGGGTTTCACACGGCACTTTTCCAATTGTTACAATCTAAGTTGGTAATAAGACTAATAAGTATTAAATAAATGCGATGCTGATAAAAATTAAACGAACACGTTTTAACTGAGAATGTTGTATCGTCTGTTTAATTATCAGTATTAAATAAACATAAGTTTCGCGATAATAATTTTTGAAATATGTGAACGTATCGACTGACATTTATCTAAACTGCAGGATGCATGGGTACCGTACCTATTACGAGTCATTCCGTGAAGTATGAATGATTATTGAATATTAATGGAAAACATTGACCTATGCATGTATGTATATAAACAATAAAATGTGTTGTTTATTTCGCATCAGCTAACTATTTTACGTTTAATAATTAACCAACCCCTCCTTTAGGCGCCTTATAAAATAATATAACGAACAAATAAATATGTAGCGAGCCATTTTTCGAATACCTCCAATGTTGAAGTGATGTGAATCCAATGCACTTACCAAAGGATTCCACGGAGCGAGCGATATACAAGCAAGTTTCTTCTTTAACGTGTAAGCATGTTCCGTCAACTTACACGCAATCGCCCGTTGAGACCTTCAATGTGTAATTATTGCATTATATTAACGGTACTCTTTGTATGTAGCGGCCTGGTATGTAATGCATATACTTGCGTTTTAAGACAAGACGTTGTGCAATTGTTACTAGCAGCTTTGTGCAAAAGTCGTATCGGGTTACAAGCGATTTGTAAGCTTTATTATATCAAATATTTCGCTACGAATACGTACGATACAGATAAGTTCCATTTGTAGAATTGTGTATCTAATCACCGTTTCGTGGAAATTCCTACGTAGGAGTTTTTATTCTATTAATTAATTACATGAACTGATATCTAATATTGACTACCAGCAAAGGGAAAACCGGAAATCACATAGCACAGGGTTGCCAGCTTTTAGCAACCAAATCGCCATCGAACGCCGATTTTTATCAACTTGTATGAACGGTTACGATCGAATATTGGAAGAATAAAACCAGTTATTCTTCTGAGCCACCAGAGACAACACAGTTTGCAGAATATATATATTTATTTATGTATTTTTGCTTCTGACTTCACTGATTTGATGGGTTTGCGATGGAATAAAATAAAAGAAAAAAAACCTGTTGCAATTACCAACTGTTTGAACTTTATAACCAAGGCTAAAATGCCCAAAATTACCAGATTTCCAGTTTTTGAAAATATGTTGGTAACCAAATGAGTACTTTTGGGATGGCGATACTGACCAGGTTAGTAAGTAACTAGAGACTGAAGTTAGTCGTAGGACAATCGTTATGGAGAAAAGATGGAAAATAAACGTGTGGAGATTTAGGTTGTTTTTTCACGAAAATAATCGAAATGAAAAGATCTTTCTTCTCTTTTATGGGAAAAAACAAATTCTCGTTCTCATAGTCGTACAATCCTGCGTACATACCAATAATGAAAAAAGGGGCAATGTCATGTTCTTCTCTTTCGAGGCCCTGGTACCCTATAAGGGGGCCGATTTTTTTTTTTTAATCAACTAAAATACTTTAAGGGCAATAAAGCATAAAATTCGGTTTAATTAAGAAATCCGTTGGTAATTTTTCCATTTTTGTTCGCCAATCGCTAAGATTGCAACATTGCGAAGCTTGAAAAACGAACGCCAGCAAAGATAGGTAATTTTTTACGTGCATTTAATCTTCATGTTAGCAATTATGAAGTGAATGAACTGTTACTTCGTTAATAAATCGTTATTCAACTTAATAATAAATTATAAAATGCACAAACTATATTCACATATATTGTATATGTAAATATTTACATATACGAATATTAACAATGCAAGAAATATATTTGCACGTTTCATTTTCAAATAGAAGGTAAATTTGAAGTTTGGCATTGTTCCAAAGCCAATAAAGTATGTTCCGTATATAAATAAAAATAAACTTTAGATAAAAAATCGGCACTAAATCTCGACAGAGCGACAAATTAGCATATACAGATATAAACAGATTTTTATTTCATTTCGACAGGATGTTTGAAGTTATAAATGCCAGTAAAGCCGATTTTTTTAAATTTTCTTGGTTATCATTCTCGGACGGATTTATATTTAAGCTCATTCATATCTTCAATGTGTATCAATGATACGTTCAAATTACGTTTTCGTACTTACCTTCAACAAAGTGAATTTTAATGTTATTTTTATGGTAGGTACCTTATAGTTGTGGAACATATAAAAATGTGCTTGAGCTCTTGTAAAGTTATTGATAAAATTACATATTTCCATTTGCCATATTTCTGACTAACTCCTCTATATTATAATTTAAGCAACTTTATAGAGTCTCACGCAATGCAAGTGATATTTAAGATTGAAGCAGCATATAAGTATTGGTATGGTATTAAACGTTGTAACGAAATTAATAAACAAACAGTGATAAATTTCACATATGAGAGTGAAGTGATCTTAATTGACGTCTAATGTGGTCGGTAAAATTTTATGCTATTCAAAAAGTCTGTCCGAAAAATAATCATATTCTAATAGTTACTGATTATTTGAACTTGTTAAGTATGAAACAGTTAAAATGTCGCAGTACCAGTGGCGCAGATAAAAAATTGGGTTCCTGGCGAAGCTTCTAAGGGGCCCTTCTAAATTGCCCAATACCTATTTAGAAATGGTAGCAAATATTGAGTCATTTATAAGCATGAAAACAGATATTGGAAGATAATTGTATTTATATTTATTTAAATATTGCCTACGTATTGATTATATTATATTAGACGTCAAATACAATTTAATCATGGAAAAAAGATAGTGACGAACAAGAAGATCGTTTAATAACAAATATTACTATAATCGCTTAGGCTCATCGAAATACCTCAAAAAGGGTGAGACTTATAAGAAATATAGGCAACCTTGAAAAATATCGGCACAGATTTTAATGATGCAACGGTATACAGTGAAAAACATGTAAACTTTTTGTAACACTCTGTGTAATATAAAGGGAAAAGTATGGGAGCAACCTGGCGCTGTCGCCTTTGAAATAAAAAAAGGGCTGGTTGAGAAACATCGGAGGTATGAGGTAGGGAAGATGTACAATGGCACAAAACAAATTTGGACGAAAGTACACTGTGTGTACACTGCCCATACTGCTTTGTCGCTTGCCAGCCGTCCCAGTATACTTTGTCCCATCATACATACACTGCCATTCAGAGAAGTTCGGTCGGTTGATAAAAAACATGAAAAGGTTACAGAAACAAACGAAACTAAAAACAAAATGCAATTTTATTGTATGTACAGGTAAAAAAGACAAAAATAAATAAATAAAAAATTATTCTGGCCTAATATAACATACTGAACATTATATTTTTTTTTCATCGAAAAAACCTCTTTTGCTGTTAATCACCGCTCGAACTATTCTAGACATTCTTTCGATAAGTTTTGTTAAAACGGATTGTGGAATATTAATCCATTCATGTTGCAGAATATTCCGTAAATGTTCTTGTAAAGTTGGGCATATTTTTCGGATCCTCCTGTCCAGTTCATCCCACAACAACTCTATAAGGTTCAAATCTGGGCTTTGTGGAGGCCATGTCATTACTTTCAGGATGTGCTGATCTTCTTGCTCCTTTAGATAGTTCTTACACACTAACGCAGTGTGTTTTGGGTCGTTGTCATGCATGAATGTAAAGTTACGGCCTATTATACGCAATCCTGATGGCACTGCATGATTCTGGAGTATTGCAAAATAATTTTCCTTCCTCATTACACTCTGCACTCTGCATAAATCTCCCGCCCCAGCAAAGAGAAACATCCCCACACTAACACAGAACTACGCCCTTGCTTCACTGTTGGCACAATGCAGTTCGGGATCACTTTTCGGTTTTAGATCTTCGGAGATAATCTCGTCGATTTTGCCCAAAAACCTCAAACTTTGACTCGTCACTCCAAAGCACGTGTTTCCAATCATCTAACGACCAATCTAGATGAGAACGGGCCTACTGTAGCCGTTTTGCTCTGTTGCCCCGACGTAATAAGGGTTTTCGAATGGCAATGCGTCCATGAAGGTCCGCTTGTTGAAGTCGACGTTTTACCGTACTCGCCGAAACTTTTTCTTCACGGCCGCGATTCGGCTGCCATTTGTGACGCTGTTAATTTTCTATTGCGTTTGCTTAATAATACAATTCTCAAATCTTCAGCTTTTGTTGTTTTCCTAGATGCTCCCGGACGAACAGGATTTTCTATAGTTCCAGCTGTCCGATATCGCTTTATGATGTCATTTACTGTTGAACTTCTCATATTTATTTTTTCAGCAATTTGTCGCCCCGAATATCCTTCTTCAAAGAGCGTAATAATGCGTGAACGTTTTTCTACACTGGTAGGCTTGCCACGTGCCATTTTGAAGTAAATTTTCTTAAGACTTTCGCGCAAAAACGACAGATGCACACCAACACACGTTTAACAGTAAAATGAAGCAAATTTATATCTTTACGCCTGTGATAAATAAGCAAAAGTGATACTGAGGTATATTTCCTAAATGTATTGTTCGTTAATAATCCCCAAACGACCCGTTTCAAAAGATCGGTACTTCCGAGAAATTCTTGGAATGATAATAAAAGAGACTTTACATAATAATTTATGGCTTTAATCCCTTAGAAAAGAGCGTATGCTTAATATTTTTCTAATTTTATGTATTAATAATTGTATACAGTGTGATATAATAGATTTTTATTGTATAACCGAACTTCACTGAACGGCAGTGTACATCAAATTTTGCTTGATTCTTGTAAATTCCGTTAATAATGTATAATAGTACGGGCGCCCTTCACCTTACGAGGCCTACGGACGCCCTTGCACAGGTGTAATTTAAAGCTTTTAGCCGAAATAGTAAGTTAATACAATTCAAGTGTATGCTGAAGTTTATTTCGTCTAATAGGAAATACTTTAGCGATGTTTCCATTAAGTTTTAGCATACTAGACGGCGGTAAAACCGGTTGTAGCGAATTCCTTTGATGTCGTAGACGTATGTATGTCAATTGTTCGGAAATGTCTTCATGCCCGCCCTTCTTTAATGCAAGCGCGTTTTAATTGACAATTAACCGGGTCACACAAACAGTTCATTCGTTCACATCCTATACTGAAGACGTGCGACGCAAGTAACACACATCCATACGTCCAATTTTGAGCGTATGCAGCCGGCATATTTAATTTGTAGGATCAATGCCTTTTCTATATATTAGTCGGAACGTAATAAATAGTACGACTTTTCGTAAATGTGCCGGAGGAAAATCTATTTAAATGCAATGATGGGTTTTCATCTATTACTCGCTTTAAAAATAGATTACTGGAATAATGTTACGGATAGACCCACGCCATTCCGTCATTCATTGAAGAATTTATAATTGCTTGCTTAGTGCCGACCTACAGTAACTGCTCACGTGCTAATTCTAGCTATTTATAACAAAGCGACGGAATTAACCGAATCTTGTATCTTCTTTGAGCTCTACACGTAAGATACTAAATAACTCGCATCTGTATATTTGTTTATCTTTATCTTTTGTCAAATTGAATTTTATTTCCCAACGTAGCTTCCTTGTAAGCCTACGCACTTTTCCTGGCGATGCTTCTATCTCTGTAATCCGTCGAAATAGTGGTTGGCATCTTGTTTTGCAAAACAGGCGTTTACGAATGTTGTGGCTGAGCAACGGCTGAAAGAAGAAGAAGAAGAAATGGAGTACTTATTAAAATGAGAGGCAACTCCGAAAAAAAAAACTACAAAACGTAGACATTTCGAAAAGTAGAGAGGAGGAATGAAAATACTGGATTGTCCCATAAAATTCGAGGTGTCTGATCACCTCGTTTACCAACAATTCCAATGGGTAGAATGGAATCGCGATTAATAGAAATATTATCTATTTATCATTAGCCACACCGAAATGTATGTAACTATTTTCAACTGCTATCCGTATTCTAAATCCTAAAACGATTCCGATTAAGTACGTTGCGACACTCAAGTAGATCGATCATAAATATTATTGAAAGATAAAAAGAAATCTGAAGGCATGATAGTATGATATGTTCATAGCTAACACGTGTGTGTTCTGCTTTCCTGTACCGAAGAAAGCCAATCGGTGAGGCCACCAACGAGCACGATGGCGACCAACCTTCATTGAGAGAGATCAATGAACTAGAACTAGTATCCTATCAGGCCTCTCTCAGCTGACCGTTCTCTACCTTATTTAGGAACACGGCACCAATTTTAATGTTGACATAGTTGAAGATTCGTACTGTACACATTCCTAGTACAAGAGACAAGCGTCTCGTTATCATCGTAAAATGTTATTCGAGCCGCCGACGAGATAATTCCTTGTTTATTTACTTACACACCGTAACATAACCGCTACCCACGAAACATTAATCCACACCCAAATGTAAGCAGTAATGTTTTGTCGTTTGTCCGCGGTCGCACATATAAATATTAACATTGTTTTCTAAAGGCGTTCGTAATGAAATGTACAAACAAGGATCGATCGTAAATTCGTGCCGGAAATAACTTGCAGTGCATTACCACCAGTCCACAAGCAACGTTTTTATATATGAGTTTAATCAATGTATGAGTTTAATCAATTTGAAATCAATGTATTATTATTTTAACGAAGATGTATTTACTTTTACTTACATTTGAAAGCGTACAAATGAAAGTTTTTGAAACATAAATGGTTGTTTAAGACAAGGAGAAAATATGAATCCGGAGGAAAATCGAAGGAAGAGGTCACCAGCATTGTTTCACCTCGCAAACTTGCAAACTATATGCAACTTGAAATGTAAACAACCTTTCAAACTTTCAAATGTAAATAAATAAGAGTATAGATACATTCTAAGAGACAAATCATGTATTTATTCTTGTTTACTTTCTTTAAAGTGCATCGATGTAAGTTTTTAATCGGCTAACGCGGTCGGCTGAACATGAGATTCTTAATCTCAAGGAACGTGGGACACGCAATCCTAAGCACTGTAGTATTTAAAATAATAAACACGGTAACCATCGTCGCTTATTGTAGTTAAAAGTTTCAACTTGTAGCATCTCCATGGAAGCGAAAGACATTATTATTTAATTAATTATTATTTATTATTATTATTTAATTTTGTCTCACGGGCACGATTCCATACGCTTCACCCTAGAGATTGAATTAGACGATTGTCTTCGTTCTCGTACACTGAGACATTCCGTTTAGCGCCAACCCATGTACACGGATAGATATCTCAATGACCTCTCACATCATCATTCAATCCAAAAAAAACGCGATGTTATCAGCTCTTTTATCCAAAGAGCCATTTCCATATCTGAGCCCAAGTAGCCACCTTAAGAATTGAACCACATCACCGGAACTTTGATCCGCAGTAATTATTGTAGGAAAGGTATTTAAGCTGCCATTAATCGTTGGATCAGCTAACCCTAATTTCCGTAAGCAAGCGTAAGAGTGAGGACGAAACGTCGAAAGAAGCTACGACTAAGATTCGAACCAGGAAACCAAGAGTATCTAGATATTGTAAGTAACAAGAAGTTGAATAAATAAGTGTATTTAAAACATTACACACGTGAGAGCGCAATAAAGGATTGAGTTGGTTTTCCGCGGTTCAAATCTATTTAGTTGCGCTGTAAGAATGTTCAAAAACTTTTCGAGACATAAACATACATAAAATGTAGAAATGGACCGCGGAGAATGTTCTATTAATTGATTAATATTTAACTTGTTATTTTTCATTTTACAAGAGTATAAAAAGAAGAAGTATGCAAATTATACATTAACATGTCGGTCGAGATTGATAGAACGCACTTAAGATGATTTAATCGATCAACTAGAGAAGTGTAGGAAAGTGGCAATAACTTCAAGGCAAAATTAGATCTTATTATACGCGCGGAAATAAAAAAAAGACACATAGGTACCTGGAGTGAATAGAATCTCGACATTTTTATAGCTATAGAAAGAAGGAATTTGTTTTAAACGGTGAATAAATGCTGTATTAATCAGTGCACATCTATTATAAATCAATGTAAGCTTTCTCATTCGCTTTCTTAAACATAATAAGATACAAAAAAGTATTGCCTATGGTCTTTCGTCATTCTTATTTACAGCTCAACTTCTATTAGATTTTTATGTAATTGACAAAATTAAATACTTGGAACCTTTCCAAATAGAACCCAAACAGTTAACGTATCGCGTCATTCATATTTTCAACCGCGGTCGAAGATATTCAGCTTTCTAGTTACGATTATTCACATTAAAGAAAAAGAAGTACTAGTTATTACTACTTATACACCAAATTGCATAAAGTAATAAAGAAAAAACGGTATTTTATTTGATTTATGATCTCGCATTGACGTTTAAGGTCCGAGATTAGTACCACGCATTTCTCAGACGATTAAAGTACCACAAGCCATCGGATAACAATAGTATTTCGAAGGATCGAATTCAACGCGTTCAGCCTTGATCGTAGCCGTCTATTTCCATCATGTTGCTTTCGTCTTTTGTCTCTTGACGGATCGTCGACGACGCGATTAATTGTCTAAATATCTATTATGGGAGTGAGCTGAAATGGAAAACGGGCGTATAAAAAAAAAGAACAACAACCGGTTTCGTGAGTAACACTTACGCAACAAAGAGATAAGAGGTCGTTAAGAAACTTTTCAAACTACAATAATAGTCCTATTATCGATACGAAGGTAGAATACGATGGTAAATTGAAAAGTTTTTAGCTTGCAAACAATTGCTGCTGATAGTGATTTCAAGCGTAAATATAGAGGCAAGCTGATGATCTCTTATCCATTTTTTTTTAATTTAAGAAGTTATTTTTCCGACATACGGCATTTCGCTTAAGCTGCTTCAACAGAGTTTTGACTCGTTTTCAGTCCTGAGTGAATAAGCACGACATTCAAAATGTAGTTTCATACCTAAATCATCAGCCTTTTTCCAAGATACTCACAGCCTCTGCTATCTTTTTGCCTTTAATTCGAGGGTCGTTTAGCACCGTTTGGTGAAGTTTTCCGATGTTATTGATAATGGTGACGTTCTGAATGTTCATTGTCAACCAAGCTGGTACGACAACCTTTGAATTTAAAACTATTCCAAGTTTCACTGTGGCAAATGATGGCGTAGAAACTCCGTAAACAGCTTCAATCTCGGCTCTAATTTGAAGAAAAGCAAGAATTCGACGAACGAAAGGCAACCCGACAAAGAGATTTTTGCAACAATTAATAACGTTGATAAATTTCAAACTAGGCACACGAAAACCAATCACAAATGCTGACTTAGATATAATTACCAGCCTAAGATCCTTTGCCTCTTGCGGTTTCGATAATATACATTTCAAATAATATGCCGAAAAACGTAAAATTCGGGATGGATGACGTGCTTGCTTATGTCGTAAATTTATGCTTAAGTTGAAAAGAGCAATTATCGAACCAATATCTAAGAAAGACAATCGCTATTGCTATACTAATTATCGCGCTAATTAGTTTACTTTCTAGCCTTTCAAAGGCCTTTGAAAGCTTACTAATCGGCTCATCAACATGGCTAGACCGCGAGTAGAGGTGTTGATACAGTTCTAAGCGATTACTTTCTTTTGGGTTTGTTTCTCGATTATTCGCGTGTAAATTAGAACTTCTTTTTGCCAAGCGTACAAGGCATTGCTTTAAAATTCATTAGGTCGCATTTGATGGATTACCAATGTTTGGGGTTACCAGGTTTTTTCTGCAATTAATGGCCAATCTCAGGAATCAAAATAGCCAAAAGTAGCCGAATTTACCAATATATAGCCAAATTTATGGTTAAAGTGCATGAACTAGACTTTCAATAGAAAATGTTGCGTAATTATCAACAATTGTACCGGAACAAAATACACCGATACCAAGCACTTAGCATTTTCTGATCCTTGTTTTTAACAAATTTTACATTTAAATTTGGAGACATGATTTTTAACATTCCATTTTAACCACGGCACTCGTTGTTGAATCAGTTGGTCGATAGTAAGAGAGGAAAGGAGATAGAGTGCGGTTTTTTAGAATGTAACCACAAAGTATTCTAGACGATAAAAATTTACATAAAAACCATTATCGTTTGCTATTGTTAAGTTGGCACGAAGATGCATACCAACGCTACATTAGGGAAATGCAAGTGCTTTTTTTAACGTGTGGTAACGGCCCAACGGGATGTATTAGCCCTTTTCAAGCTTAACATAGTCCCAGGATTTTTGTGAATGTATGTAAAATGTTATATGGCTTTATCCCCTCGCCATAAACAGTACAGTGTAGTTACTTGTTTCCCGACATGCGAATGATAACTCGCGATTGTATCGCTTCCATCAAGGCAGGCAATTTACATTTTGAAAACAAACCGCACCGAACTTATTTCAATTAAAATAATTGCAGGGATGCTTTCACCTCAAGTGGATCACACTGTATATGGAATTTAAATACTTCCTATATTATAGTTTATCGAGAATTAACACATTTATCACTATTTTCCAAAGAATGAAATTTGTACACTTCAATTCTACGCCAATTTCAGCACCTGAATAAAAAAAGGTATTAAATTGTGTTTACGATAGCACCTTAAATATCACATCTCCTTTGATATCTCACTGACAACGTGCGCTACTGGTTTTATTATAAACAGATCCACCTTGAGAAGGAAGAAAACAGGAATACAAATATTTCTACACCAAATCTGCCGTCTAACTAAATGGATTCTTCAACAGGTAGAATCTATTTATAAAATCATTTTCTCATATAGAAACCAAACCTGGCCAACAAGTTGGCATTGTACATTTGATTGCGTAGAGAGGAGAATCGATACAGATGTATAACAGTGCCGTGAATATTTTTCCTTTTTACGGTACAAAATTTAAGAAACCGTCCCGTTGTAATAGTGTCTTTGTCCGAATGTCCGAAGGACTGGTAGATCATGTTGTTGTTCGGAAGCTGTTTTTTTTTCTTTTTGCTCAGGAAGGAACTAAAAATTTGTATGATAATGTATAGAGACGAACTCAAATTAAAAATCTGGTTCCAAATCAAGACAGTATGTTCGAAGAAGGGCAGGACGTACTCAGTCAACTATTAACATTACTGTTGGTTATTTAGTGGGAATCACTAAACTACACGGAAAATTAACGAAGGGACGTTGTATCTGCAATTTCTAAGGTTTTGATATAAGTTGGACTCAAGTTTTCTCATTGGATGTAGTATTCCGGTATTTTAACTCGGGTTAACAAATTAACTTATTCTAAATAAAAAATAATAGATCTAACGTAAATTGACTTACATGAGTAAATTGTTGAGCGATACGAGTATGTTCCTCTTGATACAATTTCCTCGCCTTCCTCTTCTCAGTATACATAGTGTTTAAAGTGTCCAGCGCTTTACTCTCGATTAGATCGGCGTTTTGCTTGATCAGCCTTCCCATGCTTTCCAGCTCCTCCATGATACCCCGCCACGAAGACGTGATAAGACTACCCGTTAACTCCTCGCACCTGTCCACTTTTAATCCTTGCCCGGCTACCGAACTTAAAGCCATAGCGTAATCGCGATCGCAACGTATTTTCGACGTTAGACACCGCTTCATCGTCTCTAGAAGCCGCAATTCGGCGTCCTGGCGCGATAACAGCGCCTCGTGGGCGCTGCGGCCCTGAAGATTCGTCGAGAAACCCATTGTTGACTATCGCGCGTACGATGACATTTTCCAGACGAGATTGCTGGAAAGCGGTGCGAAATTATCACCTCGATGGGTTCATAGTTTGAAGATGGAATCTGGGAAGAATAAGGAGTATGTCAATTCTTTAAAATTATGCGCGTAATTTCTTACTTTTTACATTCAACACCGGTGTAAAAGTAATTAATAACAATAATAAATGCAAATAAAAAATGCAAAATAAACAATAATAATGCGAATATGCTCTTTATTACCGCGAAATTTAAAAAATGCTCTGTGGGAATGACGTATAAAGTACTTTCCTACATTCTTTTTTTATTCCGTTTCAAACGAAATAATTATTAACCCATTAAGTAGAGATTTACTAATTATACGAGTGCAAGTTTATTAAACGCGCCATATATGTGAAAATTCCTTTTCGATCAAGGTCGAATATTTCTCTGTTAATTTATTTTCGTTTGAAATACGCCTTCGAAAGACGCTTAAAACACAACAAAATAAAATACTTACAGTTACGCCTACGCGTTGTTATAGTTAATTGTATTAATTGACAGACTATGGTAAAATTTAATGAGAAGTCTATAACATAGCTTATATTTCCTTAAATGTTCATATGATTTAATATTGATTATATAACTGATGCAATGAAACTATTAAGCAGAATAGCCCGCCTTTATCTTAGGATCTTACTAATTAGTCGTTAGGCTATGTGTGAATAATTTACAAGGACGGTATTCAAAAAATATAATGCTAAGATAGCTTAGCTTCCTCATGGTATTAATGGAATAATTCACGGCAAACGCAACAAAAGGAGAAAAAAATTACACTAACACACGGACATGTTTCTGCCTACCCGGCGTCATCAGCGTGGTTTCGAGAGTAATTTTTTATCTCTACCTTCTATCACTGTTGCCTCACAGCGGGAGCAAGGACGGTATTAATAATCTTCATCTTCGATTCTTCGTAAAATAAAGTAAAAGTAAAAAAAAATATTCTAGGATGGTCTTATTTTGTTGGTGAATGGTGAGAGTAGGAAAATACAGAAAATACAGAAAATAAGAAATATTGTAAGTTAAGCCCTATTTTTCGAACGCTCAAAAAACTTATTATACTCGATAGGTGAACAATGTGAAATGCCAAGAAGAGATGCGGGGGTGGCGCTGAAATTTTACGACCATTTTGCGGTATCTTCAATGGTTTTTGAGAAATTTGAATTCAATTCTAGAATAATAGTAGGGGACACGGGGCAGAAGTTTGGTATCATTAAATAAAACCTGGTGGTCTGTTTCCAGCTTGTGCATAGCTTTGTTTCCTCGACGTATGCGCTACCTCAAGAACTAGGGATTCGGTAGCACCCTGCGTG
Organism: Oryctes borbonicus; assembly: GCA_902654985.2. Taxonomy (NCBI): domain Eukaryota; kingdom Metazoa; phylum Arthropoda; class Insecta; order Coleoptera; family Scarabaeidae; genus Oryctes; species Oryctes borbonicus. The sequence goes on along the minus strand of LR736885.1, from coordinate 1,464,751 downwards.
CGTAAGGGGGAAGTTTTGTCTTTGATTGACGATAATAAGTCGAAGATTTTTGACAGGGATTTAAAAATTGTTTTTATATTATGTCACTAGAGTGCTTTCCCTATTTTATCGGTAGCATCTGAAATGTAGAGCAGAAATGCGGTACCGACGGCAGAATCTTGACTGAAGCAATAGGCTCTTTGGAAGTACGATGACGGTGTATCGCTTTTCCGATACCTCGTTTGCTGAAATTGTTTTCGATGGGGGAGTTGGTCACAATTCTTGGACGAAAGTCTCGGGCTGAGAAGTGGAAATGGCCCGTTTAACTAACGTGTTTATGAACGCTTATTTTTGTGGCGGACAATGGTGAGAAAGGGCGGTCTGTGTGGGTCGGCTTTCGATATACTCCATGTCCCAGTTTGCCGTTGGCGTCGCGAGATACACGGATATCTAGAAATGGAAGCTGATTCAACCTCCACGGATGTTGGGCGTTTAGGAAGGTTAAAAATTCGGATATATGGATTCCCCTTCATGGCGAAGATCTCATCCACCTACCTAAACCAACATTTCGCTTTTAAAAGGAGGATGACAGAGTTTGTTATTCGAACGCTTCCATGAAAATGTTAGCGACCACCAGGGATAAAGGCGAACCCATGGCAGCTCTAGAAACTTGTTCGTAAAACTTATGACGGATTTGGAAATAGATGGAGGCTAGACATGCATTTATCAATTCGACTATGCCGGTAAGCTAACATCGGAGCGTGAACTTTTGTGAACAAAGATTCCACGTCGAAGCTGACCAGAATATCCTGTGGGTCGAGGGCGAGATCTTGATAAAATGAGATGAATTTGGAATAAGAAAATCTGTGACGCCGAAGAAGCATTTGCAAGTCGGGCTGTCGATGGCACTGACAACGAGGCGGAGGGGGACAGATTCTTTTATTCCAAATTCATCTTACTTTGTGGAACGCATATAAGATCTCACCCTAGCCAATGTGGCTTTATACATAAATGAAAATCATCTTTAGATTTATAAGGATGCGATATTTATAGCGAAAAAAACCAAGAACGTGAGCGAATGACGTCACATCAATCGATAACTCTTTTGAAAATACATAAATTTGAATATTAAAGGTTTCCAAAAGCGTTTTTCTTGCAAAATATAGTGAAATGTGAATGAAAATTCCTCCAAAACTATTTATCTGAATTCCTAAATAAATCGTTAAAAACAATTGCTTCTTAAATGTAACTAACATTTTCAGAGATTCTATTGTTTTTCATTTCAAGAATTAAATGATTCTAAAATACAATAAAGTTGAACCTTAGCTTTAGTAAGTTTAAATAAGTAAAAAATGTACAACGAATTCTTTTTGATAAACGTGAACGCAACAGGTACAAACTTAGCATATCATGTCTCAAAATTATAAATACGGGGAGTGAATGTTAATTTGACGTCCTTTAAATGCCAAAAGGCACAACGTAAATTCCTTTCAATATATTGTGAATATAATGCATTTCTACGTGTTTGCATGTTAGCTATATTTTCGAAAAGTTATACATATGTTACGTAAATTAGCTTTCCAACGAAGCTAATAATAACGATAAATAACTGTTCTCTACAAGTTTTTACATTCATTTATTGCTGAAGTGTATTAACGTATTGCTTTATGATTTACGAGGTATAAACTTACACTATGGTACGAATCTTTTCGTTTCTAAGATTTCTTCTATTTGATAACTCTTCCGAATATAGTCGGGAAGGTATTAATAATATTTCATCTCGTCTCGGCGAAGGGGAAATAATCTCGAACACTTGTCGCCCCTCCCAAAAAAAGTATTTTGTAAAAGGAATTGCACGCAGAAACCGTAAACAGCAGTTATTAAGTAGCAAATAGCGAGAGGGAGAAAGGGCACCAATGAGGCACCTTGGATTTTCTTAGAACGGACACCAGAAAAGCGCACACAATAATAAACAACACACAAACACACTTCTCCGATGTATTAATAGATATATTTTGAATCTTAGAAACGTCCACTTCGAGTATTATATACGGAGGGTGTTTGGAGAAGACCGCCGCAACGTAAAGCTAATATTGTTTCCTTGTAACTTCCGTCATTAAATACGTAAAAATAAAATCGAGGCGGTTCGTTTGTTGCTTCGCGACTGTCACGAACGACACTCCTTAGACGAAATACCACCTCAAGTGAAGATTTTCGACGAACTAGCTTTGAGGTATACACGTTCGTGTACGTTGTTTGTTGTGAGCTGGAAAGAGACGGTGATAATACCGAAAGAGAATTCATGCAATACTGGGAGATGGGTTGCCTGTTGCGCTAAGCGATTCAAGCGCACGCATTTGTTATTAATAGTTGCACACTATAGCCATCTAGCGGTAAACAAGTGAAACACAACACCGAAACTCTGTAAATCGTGGGATACGGAAGATAAAAAGAAGATAAAAACGTTGGAGTTAGTCTATCGACCTCAAAGGAGACCATGTTGAAAGGCCGAAGATCTATCGAACTCGCTACGTATCCAGGATGTTACTGAGATTTTGGTTAAAAGAAATAAGAAACCATGAAAAACATTAATTTTACTTTTATATTTCAAAATATACATAATAATACATTAAAATGCTATTTTCTTCCTTGTAAAAATTTTAGCGTTTTCTTCATACGTGTCAAGTCCTCTCTATCCATATACTTCCTCAGGTATTGATCAAAATTGGGCACTTTGCTTAGTACTTTGTACAATCTTTCACCATATTTCCTGTTCCAAGAATTATTGAAAAAGAAAGTCTACCACCGTTGAATCTCAAATATAATTACCTGGTTTCCAAATTCTTATCCTCAAGAAATCTCATCATATTATTAAAAATCCTCTTCCTCGTATGTTCATTACTCACTGGATTTAAAATTAGATCGGGACCAGCAATGACGACAGCGCAAATTATTAACCGGACCGTAGCCGATCGAACCAAGTGGTTTTTATGCAATGGGCCCTTCGAACAGAGAGCTCGAATGGCATGGAATGTTGAAATGTGAGTGACCATACAATCTAAGGCAAGGTTTGCGTCTTGACGGATGAATTTATTGGCATCCGCTGTTTTACCCAAAAGTATATCTACGATGTCGTTGAATTCCTGTAAATAAAAATGTTTGCTTCAAATTTACGCATTACGACATATCTAGGTGGCCACTCTGTACTTGTAATAACAATTACTCACTGGACCTCGAGTATCCTTCATAGATTCAAACAGATGCCCAGCAGCCTGACAAGCCGTACGGCAAACATGTGACCTGGGGCTACGAAGCAGTTCGATCAACTTTTGATTAATAGTTATCATGTGCGGCATCATCGTTTCCGCATCTGCGGTCCGACAAAGTTCTGTAACCTCCGCGAGGGCTCTCAACGAAACGTTCCTGAAATTTTAAGTGCGATCCATTACTCAATGGCTGTGTTCGTAACATACCAATGCGCAAATTACCAGTCTATATCTTGAATTCGGACCAATAAATCAGTTAATGAAATCTCCGACGAAATTACAGACACTCCATCAGTTCTTCGGGTCCTAGCGCTAAGGCTGTCCTTAAATAGAAGTTTTGGGAATACCAAATTGAATTGTAACCGCTATACTTACATCGGATGGTAACAGGGTTAAGCTCATTTGATCAATCCGCATCATGTCTCTTCGAAAATCAGCAGCCGGCATAATTGGTGATATTTTAGGCGGCGTCAAAGAGCGTTCGATTATAGATTTTCGTTCTTTCACTGGAGAAGCCTTGCGGCTAAAAATCTCCGACCTACTTTGATCGATGTATGGGATTCTGTCCGGTTCTCGAAATACTTCCACTTTATTAATAGTTGCTATTTGATTCGGACTGGTGGATCTACCACGTCTTGTAGGCGAAATTAGCTTTTTAATGTTTCTAACTTCATCTATTTTGCTTTTTTGTTCACTGGAAACGGTTGGGAGCATAAACGAATTGCTCCTCCTATTCCGATGAGTGCCTTTGTTACTTTGGTGGTAAATGGCATCTCTATACATAAAATTAATACTATTCCTTTCGCGGACATTCTTTACTGTGAATCTCGAATGTTGTGGTTGTGCCCTTTCTAAATGCGGTGATAAGTAATTTGGGTGATACTGATCGATGCAAGATTGACTCTTTAAATGATTACCGGTAGATATACTAACTGGATCTTCGTCAACAGCTACGTTGGTTGGGTTACTAGGTTGGACGAACTTTATAATTTCCCTACTTGTAGATTCACGGGATTTCGATACATTATGATTTATGCGTTGCCTGGATTTCTCTAGATAGGTTTCGATAAGCGATTTTCTTGGATATTCTCCAGCTGGGGACGTTACTTGATGAGCAACAGGTTTGCTATCGTTCTCATTAAGCCCGTCTAAACCTTGGAAGTATTGTGCTATATTAGTTTTTCTCGAGAATCTACAGGAATTACAATCAGTAACCGAACTATTTAACGTAAAATTTTCAAAGTTCGAATTGTAGTAATCAGGTTTACAATTCCGTGGTGTTGGCGAAAGGCTGTCCGGACTCATCTCTCCCGTTTCGATTTTCGCTAATTGTATGATAGTCTTACTAGTTTGCGTACAGGAATCTTTAACCTCGTCAAAATTGTAGTTTTTGTAAATGATTTTCCCACCCTTCTCATCGATATCGCACTTATCAACTAGAGACAGAAGGGAAGACGTTTTCAATGAACCACTTATCGGTTTGAAACCACTTTCGTTTCTATGAAACGCCGAAACAGGCAACGATTCGAAAGTCTTGTTACTTCTTACTGTTCTCCTATCGGTAATAACAGCAGGTTGTCTAAGCTTATTAACAATATCTTCCACGTTCCTCTTGGTCTTTTCTTCCTAGGGAAATTAGGCCATTAAGTGAAAAGATTATTTAGTTGGTTGCGAATAATTACCATATGTGGGGATCCATCAACGAACCATTCTTTAATTTACGAAAGTGACAGCAGTTAAAAGAATTGTCACACTTAAAACCTCAAAATATACGGAAACTGTTACTTTGACGTGCAATTATGTCCATATTATGTCTAAAATGCAATTGGCAGAAAATGGGCAAGCTCTCAGTTAGTATCACTAATAACATTATGGAAGTGTTTGAGCAAGTAGAGAGCGGATTTCATGCAACGTTCTTCAGTTATCTTGAAGAAAAGTAAATATATCTTTCAATTATAACTAACAACTATAACCCTACCATCTGGAAGAAATCGCTAGTGGTCATGATTCCCCAAACCGGGAGCCAACGCCTCTCCCGCAGGGCTTTGAACTAGTCAGCAGTTGCAGAAGCTGTAATCCTCTTTTGATTCAAATTCGAAGTGTACGAGAACAATATTTCAGGCCCTGCGGGTAACAAACGACGCTCTGGTTAAATTTGAGAGGCGAGAGACGATCTTGGCGGTGTTCTTTGACATCAGACGGGCATTCGACTTGGCCTGGCATGATAAGCTGGTGCATAAACTTGTCCACTTGGTCATCGACATTAACTTGAAAAAATTAATTAGATCGTATCCCTCGGGCTGTGCCTTCTCGATAAACCCTTACCGTGTCGTCCGTGCGGTGCCTGGTCGTAGGGGTCAACAGACATTCCGGCCTTTCACGTGGTCAGCATCGCGACGTACGAGAACGACACACCTGAACGAAACGACGTACTAAATATTCAAAAAGGAGCCGACGGGATGTCCAAGTGGTGTAAGGGATGTCGGCTGGCACTCAATCCCGCCAACACGTGCGCCGTCCAGTTTACCAAAAAGATAAGACCACGTCGGACAACACCAAATATTTGGGCTTAATTTTGGACAGGATGGTCTTGTGGCGCGAGCACTTCCAATGGATCAAAATCAATATTCATAAGGCCCGTCGGAACATTGCATCCGCGTATATGTCGCAGTAGCAGGCTGGACATGAGGAGAAAAATGAGATTAAAAATAAAAATAATCTACGGGTCTATCATATGGAGCGCGACGGCGCCAATGAATATTCAGATCTTAGAGAGAATCCAGAAAAAGATCCTCAAGATAATCACTAAGACGCTACCTTATGTTAGAATACAAACCATACACTAGGTCTGTAATCTTCCGAAAACGATTCCAGCGCATCGTCACCGCTTACCATCTCCCGAGGCGCGTACAGCAAATAAGACATATATTTTCAGGAATTCAATTGTTAGGTTGTAAGAAAAACAAGCAAAATACAGTAATATTTTTTTATATATCACTTTTTCAGTTCACATCGACAACGAATACAAGTATATAGGTATGTTCCTCTTAAAAAGTATGTATATATTTTATAAGTGTGCTCAAGTCAACAGTTGCAAGGATACAAGAATTATACGCAAATTGTCTTTTTTTTTTCTTTGTATTACAAATCCTGGTACAAAAATAAAAATCAGGTCATCTACATTGTTGAATATTTACACAGCACTGATATTCCTGTATAAATGGAATATTTCTAGTCTTAAGAAATGGATTCATCCTGAACATACTTTTAACTACATTATTATTAATGGACGCAGCAGTGGAACATGATACAAAATTGCACTGAAATGGTTTGAAGCACGAATGTTGTTGAAGTCTGAAAGTAATCATCATATTCAATTATCGCGTCCTTGTTAAAGCATTTCGAAAATAAAATTCGTACATAAAAAGCTACAAGCTTCTATTCGACAGGTAAAATATTTGGCACTGCATACACGATGTATAAAAGTAAACAAATTATAAAAGTATAAAAAAGTTTTAAGGTACTATAAAAATACGTGTATTTATTTGTATGAGTTTATAGGTAAAAAAATTAAAGGTCGGCCAATTTTATCGTAGATTACGTAAAATCGACCTTTATCTTTAAATTTTAAAGGCAAGTATACATCTAGGTGTGAACGGAACAACGTTACGCCATTAAAAGCATTTTACAATTTCTCATATTCCTAAATATGTTTGCTATACATACAATGCGATAAAGTTTGATACACTTAAAAACAGTTCAGTCGTATATCGTATTTCGAATTGGAACATCTTGTCTAATTTTTGAATTTGGAAATCAAGTTTTACGATGTGATCGTCATATTCGAAAAATGGACGTATTTCAGGGAATTGTTCAAGATGTTTAGGGATTTGATTAAGCTATTCGGCTAGTTGAACAGATTCCTGAAACACGGCCATTATCTATTTCTGGTTTAATTTTTCCATACTAAATCGTCCTTATGGTTGTTACTAATAATAATATCATCATATTACATAATAAAAAGAAATATGATCAAGTACGTTGAAAACAAATTTGAAAAAAACGATTACCTTTTTCATTATACAGTGTCTCCGGATTTAGTTGGATCAAAAATTTTCGAATTGGAATTTCATATTTTGGAATTCCGCCCTGCTTGTTCTGAAACTTATTTTTTGTTCGCTTTCGATTTTTTAAAATGGAATCACACTGTATTTTGAAAGATTAGTATATTTGTAGTATTCTACGGTTACAATATAGTCCAGCTATAAAATAAATATACGTTTGCATCCTACAGCCAATATAATAATTAACATATAGTGCATATTTACAGGAATACATAATTTAACATAATATATATACATATCTTCTTGATTTAACTCAATTCTGGTAGCAATTAAATGTCATATAATGTTTCCAAAATATCTCTTAATTGAATTAAATAACAGTCAATATAATTCACACGATTAACTTGCGTTAAAATTGATATATACATAGATAAAATATCATTTCCTTTCAAAAATAATTAACAACATAAAACGTTGCTAAAGGGGAATGTAGTTGTAATGCCTTCTACTAGTGAAGTTACCAAGTTGCCTAACAATGTAACAGATTAAATTTTGCATTTAATTATAATTATAAAGCGAAAAATCGTTTTGTGAATACGATGGTGGTTCAAGAAGTAATTAGATAATTTAAGAGATGGCGCTTGTAGTATCGAAAATGGTTTATTTTTAGTTAGGACTATTGGAAAAGTGACTTTTGAGCGGTGATTAAACACTTATATTTAAAAGGCTTAACACCGAAAGAGATTAAAGCTGAGTTAGATAAAGTTCATGGCACATCTGCTACTGTATTACCAACCGATTACAATTGGGTGAATGAGTTTAAACGTGGCCGTACATCCACAAGTCCAATGGAAATGATCATCAAAATCCACGATATGGTTTCGAACGATCGACGAATCAAATATTTATCAATGACCGCAATCTGAGTTGGATTTCTAAATTAATTGGAAGCGTAATTTATGGGCATTATTATCAAATTTTACGATTCTATCGAACATATATCTTACTATCTGAACTATTACACCTTAAAGACTAGAAACGCAAAGAAATTCGATATGTTTTTTGTTTGGTGGTCAAAAAGTACAACTACAATAAAAACAGTTATCATAAGAGAATGTCTACTACCCTGATATATGATCCCAACTTTTCAATTGATTTTTAACTGCCTTCCGTTGTACTATCTTTCTGAAAGGGTTGCATCAGATCAATGTATAAGATAAAAGAAATTAATCTACATGGTACATTGATGTATTAAATTAAAAAAATTGATCTGATTGTTGCAGTTGATTAAAATGGGAATTTGGCAGTTTTACAAGTAGTCGTATATAGAATTTAAGAATCGAACTAACACATATTACACTAACTACCATTTATCCCATGTGTGTCTACCTCTTCATATTTGTTCCTTCCCATAATCGCCTAATTTTACTACATTCTGGCATAACGTTAATATTTAAAGGATGCAATAAAATTCGAATGATTGAGGACCACATTGCAGACTATAAGGTCTTCGATTTCTATGCCGTTAATCATTTGTTCTCTAGATAGCGACACCTCGTAGCTGCTTTCAGGGGTAACGAAAACAACTTTTTGCCTTCGAGTTTGCAGCAAATTTCCTATAACAAGTTTATGTTTATATTTATTTAGTGCATCTCTGGCTTTCGCTATCAAAAGGTTTTCATCAGTCTCCAATTTAAAGGAGACCACAAACGCTTGCGGAACCCACACACTGACCAATGGTGCAAGCAATTTAGGAACGAGTTGCAATGAGATGGTTGGTGCTCCAATTGAAGATTGAATTTTATGGGTTGGCTGTTCGGAAAAATAAATGTTAAAATTGTTTAGTACGTAAAGATGTTTCTTATGTTTAGATATTTTAAAAGATAACAGTACCGTTTAATATGGCACAAAATAAGAAATTATTTTGATACCTTAAATAAATAAGTTTTACCGTTTTTCAAATGTATTCCGGTAATAATTAACTGATAGAATTTTTGTTGCAAATATTAAAAAATACTAATTACATCCTGCCATTCAATGGAACCCTATGGTTCCATGGAATACACTTTTTTCTTTTTACGTTTTATTAACGTCTCTAAAGCCTCAAAAATTAAGTCAGATTGGATATAGGTTCAAGAGAGTCTTCTATAAACGTTAATGAATAAAATAAATGAAAGTATGTCCACTCATCGCTCTAAATGAATATTGTGTATGCATGAGAAAAAAATAGTTTGATGAGAAATTCAAATGAGCAACGAAGATACTCACTAATTCACTTGAAGGTATATAAAAATCTGACACTGCAGCTGCTAAATATAACAATGCTTTCTGGCCTAGGGGTCCTAAGCATTCGCAAGCTGCTCTCAATAGCCAAAAATAATCTGCGATAGTTGTAAACGTTATATACAAGATTTTACCAGCCTCTTGAGCTGTTTTGTAATTCGCTAATATTGGTCCTAATACATCCACGCTGTCCGGTTTAACTGGAAGGGAGAGATTGGATATTCGACCATTAAAGTTAGCAATATTTACCTGTTATAGTAGTATTTGGTCCTCGATCATTTAACTCTAACATATCCATAAATTTCTGGCTATTAAATTGTCTAGTAAATGGCTCCAGGGACTTTGTCCTATGCATGAATATGACTGCGTACCCTTGTTCTAAAAAGTATTCGGCAGACGCAGCACCTCGCGTTCCAGCACTGAAATTATCAACAAACCTCACAGTATTGTGTTCCAGGGGTACTGTTGTGCCCCCGGACTGTAAAAAAGAACGCGAATTAGAAGTTCTTTTTTTACATAGCATAACCTTAAATTTAAAAGTAGTCTAACTTACTGTAACTAAAACGATTCTTTCTCCGGTATTATTATGCCTTTCGCAGAATTCTTTTAGAAGGGATCTATTATCTTCGAAATCCGTTGGGGGCAGATGCGTTTTATAAAATTCTTCCCAGTGTGAAGCCATTTTGATATCTAGTGATTAGTCAAATTGAATTTGGATTTAGAAATCAAATTCCTCCTAATTTTTTTTCCTATATATAAAGTTATTTACAATTTAAAGGTATGGGGGGATCTAGTAATTGAGCCAAATCTAATTTCAGAGTTTAAATTCTAAGTATTACTTTGGTTTTTTAATAAATCTCATCCGATAATTACATTTTACAACGAAATACCCCAAGTAAAACTTTAGCAGCTATGTAATGGTTAAATAATTTTTGAGACGTCTTAAAACTTATTGCAGAGAAAAAAACCACTACTTTGTAATATATTATTTATTTACATAATTCATTGTGTACATTATAATACTTATTAAACTAAAAGGTCTCTATCATACCCATATCACGTTTAGATTTTGGGTGCTTTTTCTAATTTCTGGTAATCAACATTCGGAGAATAAAACTGAAAACGAAAGATCATTAGAGTATTACTATTCGCATCAAATATACGTTACCTTATATTGTTTATCTCTATATTCCTCGTTAGAAATCTGACCGGTGCTTCTATTCCATGCTACATCAGGGTTTCGCATGGCTAGACGGGCAGTATATCCGACAGCTCCTGCGCAACCAATAGCTACGCAGATATACAACGGAATCAACTGCAATAAACGAAGACAGGTGGTTAATTACTTAAGCAAATAGTTATCTTAGGTCTTATCAATTCTTTATATTATCTATTATGATCTATAAGGTTAATGTGGTCAATAAATATAGAATATGACAACTTACAGCCCTATGTTTCTTTAAGGAAGAAAAGGACATTCCCTGCATACTATGTTGCCCCTGCTGCATGATGAATAGGTTTTATTATGTACTTTGCGGTTTAAATTAAATTCGAAAAATAAGTACGGTGCAACAACAATGGTATCTTTTTGGAAACTGGTGAAGTAAGACGCAAATACTGCAAGTATTGAGTGTACTGATCGATAGAAGAGAGATAGGTAAATAAAAATGGGAAGTAAGTCATTTTGTTACGTAATTAATTAAGGTAAATTATTAAATACACAAAGGCGTTTATTTCTAAACCATTAATTTTTTACATATAATTTTTTATTTATATTCCTATTAATATTAGAAATAAATTAATTTAAGTAATCGTTGTAACGTTGTAGCGTTGTATAGTTTTGATCTTGTTTCCGGTTCCATATTATGAATTCAAATTTGATCTTGAAAAGACCTGTTTCTTTTTTGATTCCCAATTTTAATTTTTGACTGATATTTTCAATCTAGAGTTTTAAAAGAAAATATGTTTTTTTCTTCTTAAAAGAATTACTTTTTTGATAGAATTTTTATGACTTTCTTGTTTATACAAATTTGAAAAAAAAAAACGCTCCCATATTGTTTAATGTACTTTTGGAAAATTGTACTATAAACTTCATTGTATTATTATAATTTTGTTTCTAGAATAAGTTAATTTTAAAATATGCGTAAAAATTGAACATTCTAAACGGGGAATCCCATCTTTTTGATATTTGATTTGTATTTTACGGCCCGCATCCGCTTTATTTTAAACTTTAGCCTTACATAAAGCGCATTTGTGTTGCTTAAACTAGTGGATCAAAGGGAAGGAGCAATTAAAAAAACACATCCTACTTTTAAATACTTCCGTAACGTAAAGTAAAAACTAACTATTTAATTCCTTGTATCTAAAACGTTAAAGCATTCAAATTATACTAAAATTTGTTCGCTATTTATGGAAAATATAAATAAAGTATCCGACAACACAAAAGATTATCTGCCGGTTTACAGAAAATTAATTTTAGCATGTTAATCCCTCAACTCATCTCAATTTAAACTCTCCATTAAATTAATTTGAGATTAAAACCAAATGTCATTTTATTTCTAATCTGCCAAACACGAATTAATCCAGCTCAAAATATAAGACGACAGATCTGATCTTCAGCTTTGCCTAGATCGAATAGGTGATATTTTAGGGTTGCATGGTCTGTCAGGAATCCCGCTAGTAATCTAAGGTCCCTCTTGCTGAAAAAAAATTAATTTTAGCATGTTAATCCCTCAACTCATCTCAATTTAAACTCTCCATTAAATTAATTTGAGATTAAAACCAAATGTCATTTTATTTCCAATCTGCCAAACACGAATTAATCCAGCTCAAAATATAAGACGACAGATCTGATCTTCAGCTTTTCCTAGATCGAATAGGTGATATTTTAGG
>LR736885.1:1402553-1452257 GCA_902654985.2 Oryctes borbonicus | reverse complement strand
GAATAGGTGATATTTTAGGGTTGCATGGTCTGTCAGGAATCCCGCCAGTAATCTAAGGTCCCTCTTGCTGAACGATAGCACTATTTTTGCTGTCTTAGGCGAGCCTGATATGAATGTTTTCGCCTGTTTTTGTCTTGGAACACAAGGTCCTCCCATGTTTTAATTACTTGTTTTATGTGGCTCTCTTGTAGGCCACAGAAGGGATTAGGACCATAAAAGGGATATTCGCTGCTTCGCTAGCGTACCGTTTGAAACAATTAATAATCTACAATCTATGACTCCCATTCATCAGAATGGAAGACAAATTTAAGGGAATTGTCCTTTATTAAAGTTAAAGTATCACGATATTTGTATTTAAATCCAAATTAATTGGATTCAGGTTGTTCTCCGCTATAAAATAAGGCTCAGCTCATGTTTACATCATATTTTATTGTTATTACCTCCAGTTTAAAGCAATTAGCGTTCTTTTACTTCGTACAATTTGCTGTACATATACGCATATGAAGTACGCAAAACTTTTCGGTCGATTATCTTTGATACGAGAGAAAGGTAAGAATAAGAAAGGACTCTTACGCTTCTAAAAAACATACAGAAAGAACGTGTACTTACCATTACCATCGTCTTGGTTGGTAAAAGAGACGAGGATTGTTGTGTCTCGTGGGTTAGTTGGAAGGCCAACGAGTTCCAACAATCTCACCTGTCTTGATTTCTTTAAACGTGCAGTAGCGTAGTGTAGATATTAGAGTGACGGCGAGCGGGAACATTATTACACATTTTCGTAATTCGTGCAAGTGACATTTGGGACGATTTTCCCCGGATAATGTTTCGCTGAAAATTCCGGAGCTGACATTTTTATATTATTAAGAGGAATTTATACTTGCTGTTTCATATACGTAGTAAAGGTAAGAACAAAAATTGACAATAATTGCAAATTAAATATGTATTGTTCATATACTTATATAATAAGACCTTGGAATTTTTGTTTTGTTAAAAAACAATGTTTTATACTTTATGCCAGTGGATTATTTATCTTCACGTAAGATGATTTGAAGAAAAAAAAATTGTTGAATAGACAATGGGTCGGTGTCATCAAAACATTTAAGAAACAAAATATTGATTTAAAATATTATTAATCAATATAAGAATCTAAAAAAATCTTTTAAAGCATCAATTTTTATCTGAAAAATTGTACAAAAAATAGAAGCGCTACTAATGTTTGTATGATGGTAATCTTAGAGATCTTACACTATTTTATTTAATGTGTTCGTTAATGACCTTTGTTTAAGTCTCAATCAATGAATGTTTTTCGCAATATGTCGATGATACTAGTTACATTATATTTGGTACGTTTGATCACAGCCAACAAGACAATTAACAATATCTTAACGTAGTGTGAAAATCGTGGACTAGCTCTTAATACAAATAAGACAGAGATGTTGCATCTTAGGAGTAGACTGTTTGGTCTTTAGTATTATTTATTTAACATTTAAGTGGCCACTCTGGTCATGATCTAAATGCGAACTCTTCATATGCATGCTTTTCATAACATTCTCGTAGACTTCTGGCATTATTTCGGCAATTTTGTTTCGAATGTTCTCCTTAAGGATCAAGATTGTGGTTGGGTTGTTTGTGTACATCTTTCCATCCAAGTATCCTTATAGGAGGCTCGCATAAGGCAGCAAAAATAGTGCTATCGTTCAGCAAAAGGGACCTTAGATTCGGCGGGATTTCTGATAGGGTACGCAGCCCTAAAATGTCACCTATTCAATCTAGAAAAAGCTGAGTGATGTGATGTGACACCGTCCTGTTGGAACCACATGTGTTGTAGTCCCAATTGATTCGATTTGGGCCTATGATGGAGGCGATCAGGATTTCTGCGTACGACGTCGCATGAGAGGTGTTCGGGTGTTCATGAACAGTCTACCTCGCTGGATCAAATTTTTAAAATGATTCATTACTTGCTGAATAGTTCAGTTGTTTGGTATATGCTTAAATCAAATGATTGACGTTGTTGCGGAATTAGGTGGCTCATAATAAATAAAGAAGAAACGAAATCGACCTGGGTCATAAAACACATACTACATAGTACATTATTTATAGCAACCAATAATCACTTAAATGCATTTTTAATGCCCGCAGAATTCTGTTAGTTTCCCAATTGTTTTACTTACTTTTCTTGCGTCTGGATACGTAGATATATGTATATAAACATACACCATGTTGTTCTTATGTAACTTTCGCAAAAGTTTTATTAAATGAGAACGCAGATGGTACGTAACGTAAATACAAAGTGCACACAACATCAATTTTTTTACTTCCATTGGAGATTCTAGAGAATTATCTACTGTTACGACTCTGAGCAACTGTTAGATGTTCACTTTCACGATTGTTTTAATACCATTTTGTTTTCAGTTTTACTCTTGGAAGTGGTTTAATTTTCTAATAACGCGTTTTACTTTTTGAGTTAAATTAATTTCTTTTTAGATTCGATATTTGCATGAAAGCCGAAATCTTTGCTCCCACCAGGCCGACAAGTTTTGTTCTTGTCTCCAGTACGTTTAAACCAGTGAGTTGGTGAAATTAAAAACACCGACGTTTAAAGATAATTTTACCAACATGTTTAGAGAAAAAAATATTATTATTATTATTATTACCAAATTTCATAATTCTCTTGTAATTTCTTTTTTGATTTTGGTATTGAGAAAAAAGGTTACAATTTCCTTATAGGCATCCATTTCTTCTTTAGTTCGATTGATATAGTTGGGATATTCGAGTCCCACAAACTCTTATGTTATCTGAAGGAATCTATTGAAACACTAGCGGCGTTGCTATTCGCGAAAGTATTTATTTCATTTACACCACAAAATAATTTTACGCCGAAGACAACCGCAACAAACACACTGAACTGACTGACTTTCTAAACTCGTCCAAACTTTTTGGTGTTACCCCAATGACTGGGGTACCAAAAACAAAACTGAAACAAAACACTCAAGTCTTCAGGAAGTTTGAGAAAAATTGTATTTTTGTTTTGTCCCGGTATTAGCTTGGCAATAGACAATAGAAAGTTGAAATAATCCATAGTTCCATTAAACAAACGCAGGAATCTATCGCGTGGCATTTGGATGGATAGTTAATAGGAATGCATGAGTTTGTTTTTTTTTATTGGTAATATTCTCTCAGTAAGTCCACATTACATTGCCCTCTATCTTTTTTTAAGATTCGAAAGATTGCGAAGCGATTTTAATCTTCAAAACTTCCAACCTATCCGGGTGTTATTTTTATTTTTCAATCTCGCGTAGCAAACGCAATAAACTGGGGCAAAGCAATTCCGTTGTACGGTGTTCCTTCAATTATATATATCGTTTACATATATATTAGGTAAATATGGCAATAATATGCAACGATTCTATTTATTGAATTTAATTCGATCTATTTACAACCACATAAACGCTAATAACACTGCAGAAAAAATTAAAACCTATTTGCGAAACGTAAATCGAAGTTTAATAGAATGAATATCTTATCCAACGTAACCAAAATCGAATGTAAATGATGAATAAGAATATTTGTTGTTAAAACGGGTTTGGCAATGGATTACGCAAGAAAGTTATGAATCACAACCATTTTATTTTAAATGATAAAATGGTTGTGATTCATAACTTTCTTGTCCGTGAAATTCAAAGATTTCTTCTCAAAATACATCAATTTATAAATCGCCCTGTATATTTATTTCCTACATTAATACACGCAGCAAACTTTTAATGTAATGATATTTACCGGGATCGTAATAGGTTAATGTTAGATCTCACACAAGCATCTTATTTTTAGATGTGTAGGTATAGCATTAAAGCTGAACAACTGCAGGAGAATGTTGTTTAGAAATTAAAGGTCAGTTGCCTTTTTAATACATTGGCAAACTTTCATCGAAGTAATTTCCCACATAGCAATAATTATTATTTTTTACGCAGAATATACATGAATAGTTTCACATATAAATTTCTTTCGATGATATAAACATGTTGCGTAAGATTGGTGCAGAGGAGTGTGTGAACGAGAAATAATCTAGATTTTCGTTAGCTCCTGGCATTTTAACAAGAACGTAGTAAAAGCAATAATTGGAGTCTTTCATATAACATTTGCTTTGCTATGTTAATGAGTCGTTTACTGTAAGAAATTACATTATAAGTTAGTTAACGATGTGGTTTTCGTGATAGGGTATTGTTACAACACGTATATTTAACAAGAATGTCACCTTTTTCAAAGATATCATCGAAAATGCTCTATGTGACATCGAAGAAACTACAATGATACAATGCGGTAGAGGACCATAAATTCTTTTTAAATTTTATAAAATTTCTTCCGATTGTGACGGACAAAATTAGTGTACGCTTACTTGTATTTGTTTGTCGTATTCCTAATACGTTTTTGTTTGTTTCTGTTACACATACAATTTACATACTAAGAAGCTCCTGAAGTTATGACAAGCTTAAAAAGGCTTATACACCCCGTTGGGCCGTCACCAGAGTAAAAAAAAATAATTAACCCAATTATTGGAAAAGTGTTCTCCAACAACAAGGCCATCAATTTGGACACCTTGTTTAGAGCGAAGTATCTTCTATTTATAAAATTCAATTGTTGTTTTTCTTTGTCATTTTTAAAGCTCGTGTCGAGTGACTTTTTTTTTTTGTTACGAGATATTGAAGAGAAATACATTTTCTAAAAAAATGCAGGTGTAAGGTGTAAGACCTTTTTTTTATTATTTTCTGGTCCTCTATCGCGTGTTAATGCATTGTAGTGTTTTCAATGTTACCATGAATACCTTAGAATAGCAAAATGCTGGTAAAAGTAATTGTTTCAAAACGTTCGGGTGAATGTAACTTTAACGTATATCCAGATGTTCCCCGAAATGGATTTGCTTCTTGCAGAAAGATGAGTGTTTGACGGCGTTATTATTCCATAAAATCATTTTGTAACTTTCTTTTTTTTTGTATATGTCAATTGTAAAAAAAAAACATTGCAATACCTACTACAACTGTTAAAATAAAAGAATTAACGTCCCTGCTTTTACTCGATATTCGCCGATTTTCTATGTGAAAGCGCTTTATGGTATCGCATATTTAATTTAATAAGTATGATAATCTGCATAGAAGACGTTGCTTTATTAGCTTTTATAAAACGGTAAATCGACTCGCAGTTTGTTTTTGGAAAGTTTAAATATTACTATTTACATAAAATGTAAGTAGTGGCACATATCGCGTTGAGAATATTTTGCATGAAAGCAAAGCACACGGAACGCTTGTAAATTTGTATAAGTTCATAAGGGGTCGACTCGATATTTTCTCGTTTTCTCACTCTCACTGCTTAACAATGTTATCATCTTTCGGGGTACTAGGTTCGAACCCCCGGCTCGCAACTCAGAGGGTAAGGTTTTCCGTAGTTTTGCTTACTACTCTCAGTTTATTAAATGGTTAAGGTGAACGTCCCGGAATTTCTGCCTTCAGCCTGCCAAGCCCCGTTATTGCTTTTTTCCTTTTCAATGATTAACAAATGACTATCCCAAAAAACATAATTTTCCCGGCAGATGGATCAATCTTTGCCTTTTTCAAAGCCGATTCTGCCTACACAGTCAAGAAGTGTACTGGTATATCCAAATTTCATCTACAGTTATTAATCGACGCAAAAACTCCTACTTATTTCGTTTAAGCTCCTTCAACAGGGTGAATATAATTGGTCTTAGTAAAAAATCGATTGTAGCTTCTTTCCGGAAGACCATTTAACGATAGATCCAAGTAAGACATTGACATTACTTTCAGTTTCCTGAATGGAACTCGAAGTTGTGGTCCTCAGCGTACATAAATATGTGTAAATCAAAATATTTATATTAATTATAGTTTTTGTTTTCTCTACTTTTTCTCAACATCCATCAATTGAAAACTCAGTAAGTTATATCGGACGCACATAGAGTAACAGTTCTGCTAATTTAACTATTTAACATTCATGCGATAATTACCATTTTAATAGTCGTTGGACGACGGTAAGCTACATTTATTTTGACGTCGCGCAGACGACTATGGATGTAATTGATCGGACGATTGAACGTTTCATGTGAATGGAAATATTTACGACGATGAAAAATGAAGAAAGAAAAAAAGGAAGGAGAAGAAACGAGCTACAGTAGAACAACGTACAGTTAGTAATGGGCCGGTGTTAAATCCTGTCCTTGAACTTGTTCTAAATCCGTGAAACGTAACGTTCGTTACACAATGGCACTATTCGAAAGATGTGTTCGTGAAATGTCGCAAACACGTTGCCGGTTAGGAATTTAGTTTTCGAGGCGTGATTCACAATCATATTCATGAATACACACCCCGATTACTACAACATCGCTCGTACTTACGTATTAATATCAAACGAATTCATAATTTACTAAATAGATTAATTGGAAATATTCACAATTGGGGTTTCTGTTCTGTGGGCGAAAAATATTCAATTCTACCATGCTTATTTGGGACCGACTCGTCCATAGAAGGGCTGCTTCTTACCAAAAATTTACTAACAGTACCTTTTTTGCCCACGTAACAGGACTCCCCTTTCAAACCATATTTTTTGTTTTTCATTGCTGAATGCATTTGTTTTCTGAATTTTACTTTTTAGTTCACCCCTGTATGTTGAGTACATATTTTCTTATAGTTGAGTGTAGGCTTTCACGACCGTAATCCATAGATTTCTAAAGACTGATAGTCTTTAGAAATCTTCTGAAGAAGCTGACAGGATGGTCAGCGAAACGTCAAGTAAAATTTTAACTACACTACATCACCCGAAAGACATTTCTACTACATATTTTCTTAACATTTTCATATGTAAAAATTAGGCACGTGTGTGACTCAGGGAAAAGTATTGATTTTGTCCCGTATAACATTCTGTGCGCGTTGAGATTGGTTCAAAATTACGCCAATTCGGAAATAAGATGGTGTCACCCACCAGAGTATTATAAAAAAAAGTCTTCTCCCAGCGACCAAGGCGAAAGGACGTGTGACCACCGTCCGAGTATAGGTGGTTGGTTGTATGAAACACCAGCTGCCCAACAAGTCGAATAAACAATAATGTATCCCCTTTATCTCGCCAAGAAAAAATATTATTGGCGTTCCGCCGAGGTCGAAAAAGCCACACCATAGTTATATCATACAAAGGTACACTAGGTGTCTCACGAAGCTAAGACGTTAATCGCAATCGTTGTATGCAGTAACACATTCCGCGAACACTTCATGCGATCGCCTTGAAGACGTCAATGGATGCACAACTGAAACGTTGGATTATACCAATTGATGTCGACTTTCCTTTACCATCTTCGAATTCAACAACTTTGTATTGTTTAATTTATTTACACAAAAATAGGATGCTTACAAGTCGGTCTTGCACACAGAAATACCTGCGAGATAATTTTTATAAAAAAAAAGTTACGAAATTATCCAATTTCTCCAAGTTTTGAACATAAACATTTGCAACATCTTGTGAATATATAATATGTACATATATTTATATATGAAAATCTGTTCAGAATACCATATATGAGTAAATAACACTGTAGTAAAAAATAATTATTGTAGGATTGGTTTTTTAAGTTGTTAGAAGGCAATGACCGGTTACGTCAATTACTTTAGTAGGTCATCATAAATCCAAGCCAATATTTATGTGATATGCACATCATGAAGAATTCCATGTAGTTTACAATGTAAATGCTTGACAAAAATTAATTTGTAATATTCATTAAAAAGATAAATAATTAAATAATAATAAAGGAAGGTGGAGCACAGAATTATCACAAGGTGTAAAAACCGGCATATTCTTTTGATAGCATAACTGACGAACAGATATCGACATCTGACAAGATGAAATCTGTTCGTATACTATTCTCGACAATTAGCAGTATGCCGTAACTGTTCGCGGCATTTTTATCTCCAAAAGAGCATGTTAAACAACGTCCTTTTCTGTTCGTGCGATTACATCAACTCTAATTTCCACGAATAGGATTGTTGACAATTCCCAGCATAAGCGTAACTTATGCCCCACGGTATGTTCTTTTTCTTTTCTCTTCCGCGTGTAAAACTTGTTTTCCGCATTTAATTTCACGGAGCTGCTTCGCCTCAGTAAGGACTAATATTTGTATACTACAAACTACATTTGCATTTTAGTTACGGAGCTGGTAGCATTAATTTTTAATCTGAGTAAAATAAATGATATTAATATCGGGGTAACTGAGCATGTGAACCATGCCAGTGGCCAAAATTAAACGTTGAAATGATTTAATAGAGGGGCCTTTTTCCTGTTTATACTTATTATTGTAAAAAAATGCAGGAATCAAAGGTAATAATTTACAATAGTTTTTTTTTGCTATTTCAAAATTCATTAAATAACAAATCGGCGTAACTTAAGCACCATGTGCCGAAATTACCACCAGCTCCTTCTGTTTGAATGTTGCTATTAATCGACTGTTTCCTTCAAACCGTTTTTAACGTTGCATCTACTGCTATGCGTGGCTTTACCTGAAACCGATATAATTACCATCCATATCCACAATCGAAGATTACACCTGTACATGTACGTGATGGAAATTTATGGTTTGGCACGACGTCACTCCGATCATCTACCAATTACGTTACCGTAAGAAACACGAGAGGAAAAACGACTGCGCGTATAGTGACCGGTAGGAATTTCCTGCTCCTAATGCCATTCGTGTCCTTTGTACAGTTATAGGAAACTTCGGAATATTTATTACGTTGACGGACGCCTTGTCAACGACCTCGATGCTAAGCCTCTTATAATTATTTTTGTAGAATTCCGTAATGGCTAGAGATTATATAAACCTATGTACCGGGCGATTCGTTTATTTTGAAACGACTGAATAATTCAAAAAGCATTTATTTAATTAAAAAAAAATGTATATTATATGAATATGAAGGGCTAAGGTCCACGTTTAATTTTAGAACTGACATTAATGTCTCTCGAATGTTAAATTAGTTTTTTCAAATAGAAACCTATATTTTCTTTAATAAGTATGTTATTGTCTACGAAAAAATAAAGAACTTTTACCTTTATTAAGCAACCATTTACGGATATAAACATTAACGAAGTAATTAAAATAAATAGAGGAAAAAAGTAGGTTACACTTTAAAATGGCTGCAACTAATAGCTTCTCATTTATAGATTTCGACCCGCCGAATCTATTAAAAGTTACTCCCATCTTCTACCTCTTACAGTAAGCGAGCTATCAGTTTTAGAATGTTGGGAAACGTTGATCCCTTTCTTTAGCCTTTTTCGGCGTGTAATCCGAAAAATAAACCAGATGGGTAAATGAGGGTGGCGGGAATCGATTCTTCGAGTCTGATTTTACTCAGAAACATGCAACTGAAGCCTTCGTATTACGCTATCCTTCAAAGGAATTTCAAGTAAAACACGAGAAATTCAAACTTTGGTTTTATGTTGGAATTTATTAAAAATTCAAAAATTATCAATTTCGCGTAGATATCATATGGAGGAATGCACCATCCCGTGCATCATATTATCGCGTTTAAAAAAAAAACTTTTGGTGAGCGGAAAAGTATAAGAGAAAAAGAGTCGACTTAAGAGAGGGATGAGAATAATGTAGCTGCTATATTACAGCCGCTTTTCAAGTTAATCCACGTGATATTGCTCGCGGTTGTGGCGAATCACAAAACAGTGCATTTAGAATGTTACAGCGGCATAAATTCCATCCGTACCGTACATTGTTACGTCAACACCTTCACAGGAATAATTTTCAAAATCGAACTGCGTCTTGCCGGTGGATTCGAGGGCAAATACAAATTGATTGAGATTTCTTCCTTGATGTATTATTGGTTGATGAGAGTGGATTCACTAACAATGGGCTGGTCAATCGCTATAACGTGAAAAATACTCTCGAAACCACGCTGATGACGCCGAGTAGGCAGAAACATGTCCGTGTGTTAGTGTATTTTTCTCTCTCTCCTTTTATTGCGTTGGCCGTGATTTATTCCATTAATACCATGAGGAAGCTAAGCTATCTTAGCATTATTTTTTGGTTATTGTTTCTAGGCATTTTCTGATGTGTTCTGCAACGTGAATTATCGACAATTTTAGTCGATCAATGTATGGTGTGAAATTATAGATGAAAAATTAATTGGCCCTGTTTTCATTAGAGTTTCTGAACCAAAAATTACCGCAACTACTGGAAGATTTGACTTGGCGCTCTTAAGGACAAATTTACTGTTACTTTTCTCAGAGTCGCATGGCCGACAGTAGCAAAGCGAAGTTGAAACATTTGCATAGAATTATTTCGTAGCATTCGATAGAATTTCAATCAGAGAGAGAATTCTATTATACAATTCCTTTCTGTGAACGTACTTTTTTACATTCGCAACGCATTAGTGCATGATGTAACTTTATTTAGAAGAAAATATATTCTTCGATGCACGTTGGGAGTTGAAGATATAATTTTATCCTTGGCATTTTAAAAACTTTCATATTTATCAGGCCTCTGCAGTGGACAATGAAACTATATGCAATGAACAGTTCTTAAGTACATCCATATATACTGAATAAAAGGTGTATGTGTTCAATGAATATGATTCTTACAACGTGTGCAATGCCGAGTATTAATCACTAATTACTAATTACATTCTAAAATTTTATCGTTACGTCCACAACTACAATATTTAAATATTAATTCGAAAGATTTCTTATTACAAATTTCTTGCCCGAAAGAGTAGATAATGTCAAATTGTTGGCAAGGTTGACCATAACAAAAAGAAATATGCATAAAACCTTGAACGTCTTTTTTATGCTAATATTTGGTGAGGTACTGCATTCATAGAAGTTACCAAACCAGTTGATGTCACAGGTGTTCTTCGAAATGTTTACAATGTACTGGTATCCTATTTTATTATTAAGTTATTATTGTTATAAGCATACCGACTTATTTTTTAACGTAATGGAAGAATATGGTTCGTAAGTGCTTTAGTAAAACTTGCGTTCAGATTCTTACCATAACACTCCATTAAAACGGCATATTTCGGTAGCGGAGTTCTTATCTTCAGCGATAACAAAAAAATTAGTTTCTTTTTATTGAAAATAATCAGCAAAATCAAAGAAACCACGTTCACAGATCAATGAAAATAACAAAATACCTGAAAGTTGGACAAATACTATTTTATGAGATGTTCAAGATGTCTCTTATTGTTAGCTAGGCCTGTCCCCAAATTCCCATAAAGTATTGTCGAAGGCATCCCATCGAATTTCACGTATTTAGTTTCTAATTCGAGCGTTTAAACCTTCAATAATAGGCAGCTTATTTTAGTAAGTCGTATTTTTTTACATCACCTCACAAATAGAAATTCAAGGGGGTTAGATCTGAGGGTTTTGGCAGACCACCCAATTTTGCTTTTTCTTCCTATCTACTGGTTTGGTTAAAAAATTGACGTAAATCTAAACCAAAATAGCCGGAAACAACATCCTATTAAAACTACTGTTTATATACCAGTAATGAAACACATGGAATACCAGCACCAGTGTAAATATAAATTAAATCGCATATACTAACTGTGGCACACAGACACGGACGTAATAAATGTTTTGATCGCGTGTGTATACGCGAACATTCCTTGAAACAACATAATATTTTAAGCATAATCTAGAAATAATCTGAAATGGAAAGTGCAATCGGCAAAGTAGGTGTGCGTAAAATGGTACGGCGTTTTTGTAAGTTAATTGCTCGTATCAACTTGCTAATAATCAACGCCGCTTCGTGTTTTATTATTCCCTTGTTTTTTTTTTATTTACATATCTCTACTGGTTTTAAATTACCTGTAAAAATGACGATTCGCCAAATTTTATACTCTAGTTATTCGTTGCATTAACATATTCTTCAAAATATTCCATAAACATTAGTTTTTGATTTATTACAATAAAAACCTGTACTTCACGCAGAATTTAATTTAGGAAATGATGCGTACAACAAGTGTGCTGGATAGTTTTATTCTATTTTTTTATTCAATTTAATAAAAAAAAAAAAATGGATCGGTGGCCCAGTGGTAAGAGGGCCTGCGCTTATCTGGGCAGAGTTAAGCGCTGTGTGATAGTGGGTCTGGTACACTCACCATCCGCAGTTTGGGTACAATTAACTGCTTCACCCTATACGGCGAGAGGGTGACAGTAACAAGGCCATGGAACACTTTACACACACAACTAAAAGGCTCCTGGGGTTATGTCAAGTTTGAAAAAGCTTATACACCCCGTTGGGCTGTCACCGCACTTTAAGGAAAATTGTGAAATGTATGAAATAGTTAATAAAATTTTGAAAAATTAACTATTTCTAAATAATTATGGCCAAACATTAATTTAGTAAAGCTAATTAATCCTGCCACAAAAATTCCCGATTAGCGGTTTCCTGGTACCTGAAGCAATTTTTTCGTTGGCGATCGTTAATTATTATCTGGGATACCCAGGTCAAATGGTAGCTTCGTACATACGACAAATTATGCGATATATACAGCAATGTAAAGATCATTACACGGAATTATGGAAAATAAAAAGTAATAATAACCAACGTTTATAGTGGAGGCCCGAGTAGGGTTAATTGCCGCGAATTAAAAATCAAATTAGTGACGGAGTGGAGTAATTGCCATCTTCTTTTTTCTTCTGTTTTCAAAGCAGAGATTGCTTGACTTAATCTAATAATTACTATGCGATAACGTTAATAATTAGTTAATTTCAGCGTTTCCGTGAATTCTAGATTCTTGTATTGTTTACACGAAAACCACACCGCGTAAATAGGTACTTGTTGTTAATAATTCCGCCTCTATGTAGTCATGTTGTTGAAATTTTTAAGGCGGAGTCGCAGGTTTAATTGAGAAATTGGAAACAGCAGTACGCGACACGGTAATATGAATATAAAACTGTAGGCACAACCACATTCCTAATATATTCCAAGTGTAAATATACGGTAAAAGTATCCGTTGGTAGCATTGAACCATGTACAATACCTACGTATATTTTCTTCATATAGTTACTCATTTAAGGTGATTTAAGAATATTCTTAATGTAAAAAACAGTAAATCCATTTAAGTATAAAACAAACGTAAATTACAAAATTACAGCTTGCAAGACAAGTGACCTTTGCAATATGGGCGCGATGTGGATTTTAACGATTCGAAGAACACATTAATACACGGGCATTTGTGTAATATGACGCGGTATGTTTTTTTTTTATTTGTACAGGTCGTGTCAACGGTTTGGTGAAATCCGTTCGTTTTCCAAAGATGAAATTTAAATAAATATATTTTCTTAATAACGGTTGTCCCGGCATGAACTTGGGGATTTAAATTTTACATTATTTGCAAAGTTGATGATGCGCAGCGTTTCACCCTCGAAGAACGCACAAAAATTTGCTAGTGTCAATAAAACTCTAAAGACCCAGTTCGTCATCAGTGACGAAAATCGATCCTGCAACGAATTATAAATTATATACAAAAGACCTACGTCTACGTGTATACTGGATTCAATTGATCCAAGAATTGAAGTAACTGGAAGAGACTGTGTAATCCGACTACTAATAAACCACGAAAACAAGAAATTTTTATTTAAAAAAAAAAAAAAAGCTTATCAATCGACGAGCAAATTTGTGCGACAAATTTCCGAGACCATCTAAAACAGTATATGCCGAACAAAGCTTCTAAATGGAGTTATAAAGTAGTAGAAATGTCTTTCGGGTGATGTGTAGTTAATATTTTACTTGACGTTTCGCTGACCATGCGGTTAGCTTCTTCAAAAGATTTCTAAAGACTTTAGTGGATTACGGTCATGAAAGCCTACACTATTGGACTACGAAAGACTAACTATTGGAGGTATAAAGTGTTTTTCCTCTGTGGTGTACCATGTTAAAATAATAGGACATGGGCAATAGTGAAAAGAACAAAGGTCCGAAGCCTGATTCCCTCTAATGTTTTACCGGCAATAGAGTCTCTGGGCTTTACCTTTACTTGATAACTTCTAGCGTAGGTACTCATCAGCAAATATCGCCTTAAATTGGCCTTAGACGGGATGTTGAATAACCGATATACAGGTGCAAATAATACCTTTTGTTCTCAGATTTATGATGAAAGACGTTCACACGTCCATACACACATACGCATTCAGGTACGAATACGTACAAACGACCTCATTTTAGCGATCCTGACCTCATCGCATGCAAACACATCTCCGCGAGAGAAACTCAAAATTCATTCGAAGACGGCAACGGCGGCTAGTTGAACAACATCATTGCGTTTGAAAACAAACCACTACTTTCTATTTGCACTTTTATTGTGCGTTCAGGTGCGTGTACCGATCAGATACTTGCGGACCACATGATTAATTGTCTTTTTTCCTCTTGTTGCTGTTATAAAATCGTAGGTAAATGAAAGTATTATGTATTGCACGTGATTTTTCTGTTGTTAACTTAGGGGAGGGTGGTACGCACTCACACAAAAAGACGTTAATCTGCTTCTTCTCTTTTATTTTATAAAAGTATCAAAAACTAACATGTGCAAATCTTCTAAATTTAAATTTAAAATACACAAATATGGAATTGGTTCAATATCTACAGAGACAACTATATGAGTGTCTTGATGTTCTTGCGTATTACTTCCTGTCACAGGATCCACTTTTTCAGTGTTAGACTCATCTCTGTCAGTGACCGCCGATGAAAGAAAATTAGCTTCTGTGCTCAAAAACTGAGACATCCAATTTATAGCTACATTATGAGGATTCAGTGTGATGTGCTGTGTGTGAGATGCCATTGTCATGACTGAGGATGCTGCGACGTTATTGATTCTTGCAAACAAATTGTTGTATACCGTTCAGCGTTAACTGATTCGATCCTCCACAGCAATGCTTGCGACACAATAAAAAAAGCAGATCATTATTTTGCGAGAGTGAACATCTAAACATTGTATACGGCTTTTGAAGTTCCTCTTTCAATTCTTCTGACCATTTTCTTACATCAATTGACACAAGCTCCTTTTTATGCTTGCGTGAAATGATACGGAATCTACTTCTATCTCACGATAAGTCACATGTTAATTCTCTTCAATCTAGTTGCACAGAGCATGGATGCTTTTTGGAATAACAACCAATTTTGGTCGATGGTTCCGATGATATTGTACCAACTGGTTGTAAACAATCTTTTCTGGCGGTGTTTTGTTATAAAAAAATTGAACGAGGCCCATTCAACGCATTGTCGTTACGTTAATTCTTTACTAAATCTTCACTGAATCTTCACGTGAAGTTTTTACAAAATTTCTTTTTTTTTAATGCTCACTGTAAACAAACTATTTTGCCAATTTCTGTGGTGTCACTGAATGCTTCAACAATAACAAATGTCTAATTTTCTGAGAACAATAAATCATTTGTAAAAAGTTAAGACGTTGAGACAATTTCGCCAATTTCAAAGCTGCAATCAGTACTTTTTAATCACACTGTATACAAGCAGTTGTGAGCTTTGATTTTTTTTAGTAAATGGCAAATGTATAGTTGTTCAATTGTGTATTTAAAATCAACAATATAAAATGTTTAACAAAATAAAAAAATAGTTTGGTAAATATCAATGACCTGATATTAAAACACGACGTCACCTTTTATTGCTACTAAACTGTTTGATTACTGGTTTGAGGTAGAGTACTGTTATCTACACCTATTAAGTTGTTTCTAGGACTGTTAATATAAAAGTTACCGTTGTGCCGCGACGGTAGTAGTCAAACGTTGAAGTTTCATTTTATAAACTCCAGCGATTGACTACTAAGTGCATAACGAAATTAGCGGGGCTCTTATCGGATGTCGCATGAAGATATTTTTACGTACGAGAGAATTTTAAGAGCAAAAAGTCGCCACTAAAATTTCTGCAATTCTTTTTTAAATATCTTTAACCGGTTCGAAGCTAGAGAAGAATTTTGGAAATTTAGACATTCACAACTGAATGATTAGAGAAATCGAAGCAAGCAATGTTTTCATTTTGATCTACGTCGAAAACCGCGCCACTTGGTGTACAGGGTTTCCACGCAACCCGTTCATTAAACGTTGTTTGTTGTTACGTTCGGTCTGCTGGTGGTTGTCTGCTAGAAATTTTCAAACCAGGCTAAAATGCTATCTGCCAAAAACTTTTAATGAACGGGTACGTGGGAAACCCTGCATAACGCGATTCGGCGCGTTGTTTCGACCGTCTAGCCCTAACCATTCTGACATTAGGACGTCTTGAAGTTAGGAAAACGTTGAAGGACCGTAGCTCGTAAACCAGAAGAGCTAAAGGATCTGTTTGGCCGCAATCGATTAATCTGTTCGCCAACAAGAAATGATAAAATCAACGAAAGGTGGCGTCAATTTCAACGCAGGTTTTGCGACGTTTTTGGTTATTCTAAAACTTCAAATGCACGTAATTCAAACGTGGTTAAAGGTATCCGCAAAGATTGAAAACGAGCGTGTTCAGCGGATCAAGATGGTATGCTCAGCCTCTATCAAGATCTAGAAAAATGATACAATGTGGCTGTTGTCGTTCTAGACACAATTGTACGCGTTATTATTGTATTTTGGTTCGATGAATAAAAAATATTTAACATACCTCGCTCTTTTTCGTTAGTTTACGACATTTTTATATTACTAATGTACAATAATTTCGTGGCTTTATTATTACGTACCTATGTGTATACATTTGGGAATGTACACTGCCGTTCAGAGAAGTTCGGTCGGTTAGTAAAAAAAATGAAAAGGTTACAGAAACAAACGAAACTAAAAACAAAATGCAATTTTATTGTATGTACAGGTAAAAAAGGCAAAAATAAATAAATAAAAAGTTATTCTGGCCTAATATAACATACTGAACATTATTTTTTTTTTCATCGAAAAAACCTCCTTTGCTGTTAATTATCGCTCGAACTATTCTAGGCATTCTTTCGATAAGTTTTGTTAAAACGGATTGTGGAATATTAATCCATTCATGTTGCAGAATATTCCGTAAATGTTCTTGTGAAGTTGGGCATATTTTTCGGATCCTCCTGTCCAGTTCATCCCACAACAACTCTATAGGGTTCAAATCTGGACTTTGTGGGGATCATGTCATTACTTTCAGGGTGTGCTGTTCTTCTTGCTCCTTTAGATAGTTCTTACACACTAACGCAGTGTGTTTTGGGTCGTTGTCATGCACGAATGTAAAGTTACTCCCTATTATACGAAAGCTTGATGACACTGCATGATTTTGGAGTATTGCAAAATAATTTTCCTTCCTCATGACACCCTGCACTCTGCATAAATCTCCCGTCTCAGCAAAGGAGAAACATCCCCACACTAACACAGAACTACGCCCTTGCTTCACTGTTGGCACAATGCAGTCCGGGATCACTTTTCGGTTTTAAATCTTCGGACATAAACTCGTCGATTTTGCCCAAAAACCTCAAACTTTAACTCGTCACTACAAAGCACGTGTTTCCAATCATCTAACAACCAATCTAGATGAGAACGGGTCCACTGTAGCCGTTTTGCTCTGTTGCCCCGACGTAATAAGGGTTTTCGAATGGCAATGCGTCCATGAAGGTCCGCTTGTTGAAGTCGACGTTTTACCGTACTCGCCGAAACTTTTTCTTCATGGGCGCGGTTGACTTCGGCTGCTATTTGTGGTGCTGTTAATTTTCTATTGCGTTTTCTTAATAATATAATTCTCAAATCTTCAGCTTTTGTTGTTTTCCTAGGTGCTCCAGGACGAACATGATTTTCTATAGTTCCAGTTGTCCGATATCGCTTTATTATGTCATTTACTGTTGAACTTCTCATATTTATTTTTTCAGCAATTTGTCGCCTCGAATATCCTTCTTCAAACAGCGTAATAATGCGTGAACGTTTTTCTACACTGGTAGGCTTGCCACGTGCTATTTTGAAGTAAATTTTCTTAAAACTTTCGCGCAAAAACGACAGATGCACACCAACACACGTTTTACAGTAAAATGAAGCAAATTTATATCTTTACGCCCGTGATAAATAAACAAGAGTCATGCTGCGGTATATTTCCTAAATGTATTGTTCGTTAATAATCCCCAAACGACCCGTTTCAAAAGATCGGTACTTCTGAGAAATTCTTGGAATGATAATAAAAGGGACTTTATTGTGGTTGTCGCAATATTTCTACTTTACACAATAATTTATGGCTTTAATCCCTTAGAAAAGAGTGTATGCTTAATATTTTTCTAATTTTATGTATTAATAATAGTATACAGTGTAATATAATAGATTTTTATTGTATGACCGAACTTCACTGAACGGCAGTGTAGATGGCGTCGTATCTTTGGAATCAGTACATTTCATAGCATATACTGCATACTACTTAGCTACATACATAGCTACATACATAGGATACATACTACATAGCATATACTAAATATACGAAACATCTTGTCGCTGTAATAATGCAACCAAATTAGCATAAGAGCTTCCCAATTTATATTGTCAAATTATTTAGACTACTTTTATTATTATTATACAGTATGTCCGTAAAGTAACGCATTATCCCTAACTTTGTTTACAAAATATCCTTCGACATTAACATAAAGCAAACGGTTTCTATTTTTAACAAATATAATTCCAACAGAAAAAAAAAACAAAAACGAAAAACACAATCTTACTTCTATTTAGCTATTCTTTTATAGGAACTTATTTCAATTGTTTATTCCTTTTCTAACATACATTACCATAAGCTTTATTGCAGAAATGAGATTAAAAAACATTTTCTCTTACAGGATGTGGCAAAAACCATCGTTATGGCATTTTATCCTGATGATTAGTACATTCGTGGTTTGCGAAGATGTATATCGACCATGCCCGGAAATATCTCGCGAACTTCGGTTCCCATGTAGGTGCTCACTTGGCCCAATCGAAGCAGCACTCGAAGGCAATCCCGCAATAAGCATAAACTGTGATAGAATCGTATTCGCTGGAGATTTCCCTTCGATCCCGTATGGAGCACCGATAGTTGCGTTTAGACAACGTTGGGCTGGCTACCAGGCTTTACCAACACAAGTGAGCAATGCAATTACACAGATCAAGTTGATCCCATTAATTTGTCCCAATATAAGGTGATGCTACTGCTGATCTGATAAAGAAACGCGAAAATGCGAACGCTGAAATTTTTTCCATCAATAATCAATACTGAAGAAGAAAGACGATCTTTCACTTATACAGAAGTTCAAGCCCGTTTCTCCTCTCTGCAATTTTTCTAAAGTTTCGATTCGATCCTTGCCTTGCTTTTTGCGCCACTGTTTGACCTATTTCACTTAGATGATTGGCAAAAAAAGCAGGTCTCGATTGCTTGACTTTTAAGAGATTTTTAATCAAATAGTAACTCCCTTAAGATCTACAAAGGAGAAGATCTATATTTGAGTCTTCTCTTTTTTGTAATTTCCTCTCGAGTCTTTTTCTTCTACGAACATTTTCATTTCCCTTCTTGGTCTAAAAGCAGCTTCTTCGTCTTCTAGTTTTCCTTGAATTTCGATCTTTTAGCGGTTTTTCTAGCATTCTACTATAAGTTTTAGAACTCACTAAGGAAAGGCATACTTATCTGTAGTTATGGCAGCTATTCTGTTCCCATTTTTTATATACTGGTACTATTGATACTTTCTTCAGCCTTATGGTATCTGTGCTTTTACAACCTTTTCTTTATCCCCCATAAATTTTAGCATTCTGGGAAAATTGCAGCCAAACAATGAAATAGATTGCTCGATACCGTGTGCACCAGCAGACTTGCTCTAATGCCACTCGCACGAGAACTAATCTCAAAGAAATTTCAGTATTCACAAAGTATTAATAATTTCCAATAAATACCAAAAATTAATTAATCCATGATATCAACTACTGTGCTGGTTTTAATAAACCTGTCTTTTAAAGCAAAGAGTCGATCTTCATGGTACGTAATTCCTCGTAAAATTTGCATCTCTCGGCAGCTCGTCCCTCAAAATAGAAAAAAACGCACACCTCGTTATCGTCACCGATATGGATTAAATTATTCCGATACTTAGTAATCAACCCAAAAAGCTCTATTTCAATCTATGTGCTTGCAGCTTTTTGCCTCGTCGGGTCTACCACTTCGAAGCGTTGATTTCTCTGGAAATTCATTACGCCGATTAACAGAGAAGTTATTACAAGGGTTGCAGACGTCATTAGTTGAATTACGTTTAGCAGACAATCTACTGGGTGATACTCTAAATCCCATTTTCTCGACAAGCGAATTGCATGGATTGAAGCATCTTCAGATCATCGACATAAGCGGAAATGGCATAAAAGCAATAGAAGAAGGAATTTTTGAAGGATGCAATAGTCTCCAGGTAATGGATTAAATTTGATCTTAGTTCTATTCAATTTTATTTTAATTATTACAGGAATTACATCTAGATAGAAATAGCCTATCGTCAATACCTGGAGGTTCACTAAACGGTCCCAAAACACTAAGAATTCTCTCTATGAGAGATAATCGAATGAGTATGTATTCAATAATCGACTACCAACATCATTAATCCTCATAATTTCTCAGCTAGCATGAAAATTGGGACGTTCCAAGCACAGTTGGAGTTAGAAACCATCGACGTGAGTAAGAATTCAATAGCATCAATTGAAGGCGGTATCTTCAATGGTTTGCTAAAGTTAAAAACTTTACGATTGGGCCGGAACAGATTGACGAAATTCAACAGCGATGTTTTCCAAGGAGCCGAGGCGTTACAGACTTTGGATTTATCCGAAAATTTCATTTCGGAATTTCCTAGCGTTGCTCTGAAAGCCGTGCCTGAATTGAGATTCTTGAATTTATCTTCCAACATGATACAAGTAGGTAAACGCTTTGCCTATACATACTAGATTAAAAATTGAATTTGTTTTTATAGATTTTGGATAACAACGATCTATCGTCGCTTACGAATTTGTATTATTTCGATTTGAGCAGGAACAACATCGCTAATATTGTACCTGGTACTTTCTTAGGCTTGAAACAACTTAGAAAGTTGGATTTAAGTGTTAATTCCCTGCGTACGGTAAATTGTTTTAATGGCTTACAGCTCGGGGCACACAGGTTCACGTTATTTAATGGATCTACACACTCAATTAAATGTGTCCTTCCTTTTCTTGGATGCACATATCAAATTCATTAATTGTCTTTTGTGCCCTGTATTTCTTCCTTAAAAAATATTTTTTGCGTCAACTTAGTACCTTTAATAAAATGCATATTCTTTTAGATTGAAGATGATGCCTTTGAAGGTTTAGACAACTTAGAAGTATTAAACCTTAAAGACAATAACATCCTATTGATTCCTGCTTCAGCCTTAGGTCGCCTTCCCAGACTTTTATCACTCCAATTGGATTATAATAGAATTACAGCACTATCTGGGGACATATTGAGATCAATAGCAGAACGAGTAACAACTCTTATAATATCCAAAAACGTTGTGAGGGAGTTGCCTCCTGGAACTTTCCAATATTTCCAACAATTACAACATCTCGACCTTTCTCGAAACCTACTGGCTAATTTAAATTCCGATACGTTCAGCGGGCTTGAATCAAGCTTGTTATCATTGAAGATTGCTCAAAATAAAATTTTAAGTTTAAGCGGGCCAGTTTTAAATATGAACGGATTGAAGAACTTAGACATAAGTGAAAATCATTTGTCCGAAATAACAGCTGACGCTTTTTCGTTGCTGCCAAATTTGAGTTATTTGAATTTAAGCAGAAACGGGCATTTGGCAATATTGCCCAATACGATATTTCATCAGTTGCCCAAATTGAAGATTTTGGACCTGAGTATGATTAACTTGAAGATTTTGCTACCAAATCTTTTCGAAAAGTCTTTAGTGCTGGAGGAGATATACCTAAACGGCAACGATATTACTGAAATTGGTGAAGGGACTTTTGTTAATATGCTCAATTTAACTACGATCGATTTGTGCAATAATAAAATCAATAATATTAAAAACGGAGCGTTTGTAAACGTAATGAATTTGAAAAAAATATCTCTCAAAGGTAACTAAAATCGAATTTATCTTCTTTTAAAATTAATTAAGGTAATTTTTAGGTAATCAATTGCAATCGTTTAAAGGTGAATTCTTTAACACCGGTACCGGATTGGAAATAATCGATATATCCAACAATCAACTTAGTTACCTCTACACATCATCGTTTAGAATCCATCCAAGATTGCGAGAATTACGAGCATCTTCCAATCAATTCACTTTCTTCCCAGCGGAGTTGATCACCGAATTGCAATTCTTAGAGTACATCGATCTTTCCAACAATGGATTGAAGGCAGTTGAGGAATTAGATTTCGCTAGGCTACCACGTTTAAGATCTCTGATGCTTTCGAAGAATCAAATCGATTCTATTAGCGAAATGGCATTCCATAACTCTACCCAACTTCAGATCATCGATTTAAGTTACAATCGCTTGGATAGGCTCGGAGAAAGGACATTCGAAGGTTTGATTAGGTTAGAGCATTTGAATTTAGAAGGGAATCAATTAAGTGACCTACCAGAATTGATATTCGAACGGGCTAGATTGCAAATGTTAGAGAATATTAATTTGGCGAAGAATTTATTCCAAATTGCTCCGTTGAGGGCTCTACAAAAGCAATTTTTCTTTGTATCTTCCGTTGATTTATCCCACAATCAGATTAGGGAGATCCCAGCGGATGATAGTATCATGGTTAATATTAAAGATCTGGATTTGTCGTTTAATCCGCTCTCGGAGGAGGCTATTAATAACGTTTTAGGCGAACCAAAAACTGTGAGAGAATTGAATTTGGCGGGTACTGGGACTGAGAGAGTTACTCAATTGGAAACTCCATTTTTACATAAATTGAATCTTTCTTCCAACAATATTTCAGAATTACCGCTAAGCGTTTTCGAAAGGGCTACTTTGTTGGAGGTTTTAGACGTATCCCATAATAAACTGAACAATCTAACGTATTTCCCGAAGATTTGGGAGATGCTTAAGAATATACAGACGTTAAATTTATCTGCCAATCCAATCTTATCCATATCTCAAAATGATTTCGTCGGCTTGGAATCATTGAAATTTTTGAGCCTACATAATTTACCACATGTAACCCTCATAGAAAAGACTGCATTTAAATCGGTTCCGAATTTAGTTAGTTTAGATGCTTTTGGTTTTCCTAAATTAGGTTATATGGATATCCGCGGATTATTACTGAATTTACCGGCACTAGAATGTTTAAATATTGAATCTAAAGACTCGATGATCGGCAGCGAACAATTACAAACCGTATTGCATCCAAGACTGAAAGAATTAGGTTTAGTAGGGTTACGCTTGAAGAGCCTATCATCAGGCACATTATCCGGGTTGAAAGGTGAAGAAATGGTAATCAGAATAAGAAACACGTCAGTTACTTCTTTACCGCCAGCATTGTTCTTCCCTGTCCCTCGTTCTTCTCATATTCTATTAGATGTTTCCGGAAGTCAATTATCAACAGTTAGCGCCCAATTATTACAAGCTTTAGACGATCGGAGAGGAGATTTGAAAATAATAGGCTTGGAATCCAACCCGATTATTTGCGACTGTAACGCTAGAGCTCTTAGAAGATGGTTACCTTCTCACATGGACAAAATTAAATGCGCGGCCCCATCCCAATTGGCTGGGACCTTCCTGATCGAAATAAGCGATGACGAATTGACATGCGATATTAAGAAACAAACAAATACCGTCCCCACAACGCAAAGCACCACCAAGTTAACTCGAAAAACCACAGAAGCAGATATTATCTGGTCGGTAGCACCAACTAAGAAGAACAAACCTAAAAGTAATACGAATAACATAATTTCTGGGCAATCGTCGGTAAATAACGACGATACCTTGATTATCGGTATCGTCGGAGGCGTAGTCGTGTTTATAGCAATCTTGGTCATAATAATCTGTATAATTCGGTTACGAATGAGCCATCAATATAGAGGTGGGCCGATCGTGAACGGAACATCGATCATGGGACCTCAAGTTGTCGGACCAGGCAGTAGCTGCGCTTGCAGCGTGAAAGGGGCTCCACCATTGTATGCTATCCCATCGAATTACACTGCGGGATATTCCGCGACTTTGCCGCACAAAGTACAATTGTCAGGGTCTCCAATTCGAACGACGTACTCGACCATGGGTAGGATTCCGTATCAAACGGCCGGGCAACCGTATTTCATAGCGTATCCTTCGGAGGAAAAGATATATCGGTAGCCATGATTCTCTCAAATAAATCGCCATCATATTGTTTGTTTTCATCGTTGTAATTTATATTAATGATATTTTTAAGTTGACCTATGTTGTATATTTTATGTAGTACCTAAACCAATAAATCTTACTTAATTGTTGTGATGATGAGAAGGAATAAATAAATATAAAATAATTTTCGTTATGCGTGTTAGTTAATTTATTTAGGTTAACGCGAATGATTGCAAAAAAAAACTAATTATCGCAACTAACAGATGTCAGTTTTAAGTAAATTGAAATCCCTTAGCCGAGAGTCTATTTCTTACTGGTCGTTTCAAATTTATTTAGTAAAAATAAACAAATACACGTGTTTCATGGATAATGTAATTATATTTGAGTGAGGTTAATTTTAGCAAGTGTTATTTGTTAGCGTTGTTTCAAATTAGCCAAAGACATATGTTTTTTAATTAGCAAATTTAAAAATAGAATTGCAGATTATCTCCTCACATGAAAGATACGGACTGATTCATTTTCTACCCATACCATGGAGATAGATCTGGTGGATCTCGTGGAGATAAAAAAAAGAAAACGTTAATTTTCTTCTTTCATCCTCAGTACCTTTATTTGCCCTTACAGAGAGAAATTAAAAACACATCCTCGAAGCCACTTTCGATGTTTTTTTTATCTACTGGTGTAGGAGTTTTTATACATATCGTTTCGGTTCTTTCGGGCCATCATCACCTTTATTATTTCTTATCGACACCATATTGTCTTTTTTTTTTCTGATTTTAACCATGTATAACATGTTAACAAAAGTCTTTGATATTATCAACAAATACATTTTATGATTAAATAAGGTAACCATGAAATTTCAAACTGTTAAAGGTTCCAGAAGCAAGATAGTTTTTATCAACTTGGTCGAGAAAAGATCGTTTACTAACTAAGAAACTATTAATGTACTTTACTTCAAAATTTTCCCTTAAAGGATACTTCCGCGATTTTGTACATTTACGTAATTGCAAAAACGACACACGAGCGCAAGTTAAAACAGATTTTAAAACTTCAGCGATTTGTTAGAGTATCCTCGAAATTATAAACATTTGTATAAAATTTGCTCGAGTATAAGCGTATTTTTACATCGTTATCGTCCACAAAAACGGTTGTACATGTATTTTTTTTGGTCACTCATCTGTTCAGCATGTCTTTGACCTAAAGACGTGTCGAATTAGAGAATGGATCTGTGAATCTAATCAACAAATAGTGTTGTTACATCATCTGGAACACATGTTTCTGTTAATACGAACTTCCCATTTAATGAAATTATAATTAATTTAGAATTGATTGACGGAATTGTAATGGATCGGATTTTACTTGACCGGCCGACGAAATCTGAAAAATAAATGAGCGGGACAATGATTCGATCTATTATTAAATGTGATTCGCGGCTTCTAGAATTTTATAAAATACGTTACCCGACGTATCAGTGCAGTTAATTCATATCAATTAATGTGCAAAATGTATGCTAGATGAATTAAGTGTAGTTGTGCATTTGGCAATATAATTTAGCGTAAGAGATTCCAGGGACATTTCATTCGTATCTATAAATAACGAAATGGAGCGTATACGCTCGCAAATCAAATAAGGATTAGACTTTGAATTCTTTAACGTGCTCCAATTTTCTTCTGCAAAGATTTTTTTTTATATTAACTATATAGGCTGTCTCACCGGGAACTACATCAAGCGATATATGAAAGACTGAATTCCTAGTTCAATTTTAAGGTTTATTTGTTAAAACAACCATGTCCCCATTTCTAACCATACTTGAAATTTTTGGTTTCTTTGAAAATTTTTGGCAGATGGATGAGTGGATATGAACCTTTTTTAACTTGGAAAATTGAAATTTCGAAACTGTTGGCTGTACATTGTACACCATGTCCAACAATTACGCTAAAACTTTCAAGTCGAAAGTTCATTTCTTTTAAATACAATAATTTACTTTAGTCCCTCTCTTCGAGTTTTGCCTTTATTACTTAAGAAGCTGATGGCAGAAATTATGAAAAAGCATTTCAGTGATGTTCGAATCGATAGACCACCTACCCTATTTACCAGATCCAACCCCCAGCGACTGGTTTCTGTTTTTTTAGGCTCAAAGTTTCGCTCAAAGAACAGAGAATTTTATCGAATCAGGAAGCCGTCGCAAATGCTCACTTTGCAGAACAACATGGCAACTACTGTTTGGACGGATTAAAGAGATAGAAGCATCGCTGGGAAAACATGCATAGACCTACGTACAATGAGACTATGCTAAGAAATAAAACTAAGTTTGCACAATACTTATTTCTGAGTTAGGCCGGAAACCTTTTAGACTACTATCCTACAGGAACCGCACTGTATATTCGCCAATCAGCATTCAGTTTTCCTGCTCGCTTGTGGAATACCACTTATAAATAGTACTAAGTCTAAAATCCTGAAAAGAATTTAACTATGCAGGAATTAAAATAAATAAATAAAATATACACAGTGTGCAAGCGCAGAACGCAAGTAACGGCACGTGGTCACGTGACTCAATATATATTGCTACAAGGAATTTAATGTGAAAGGGTACATATTACTAATACACAATAAGTATATAAATATTCCATCTATAGAATCTAAATCAACGCAATTATCTGCAATCAAATGATTAATGTCTTTGGAATAAATCGCTGCGAGTTAATCGAATTGCTCCAGATACCGGAGAGGATATTCACAAAGTAATTGATGCCAAATATACAACGCTCCGCTTCATATTCTCTTTACTTCTAATTTGCGAATTCTTCGGATTTAACTACATTATTTCTTCAAGTTTACTCTTTTACGATTAATTTTCTAAACCTGCTATTCAAATAGGGCAAAAGAACAAGATAACCCAATTGCTAGAAGCCAGGTCATTCATCAATTGACTTATGACGCAACACAATTAGGAGCATTCAACTATTTATGTAGATATTTTGACACCATATCACAGCTAAACGCATAGACGCATAAACATCACTGCGTAAAGTTCGTTACGAACAATCTTCGGCTTAGTTGTGTGTAGGGAAAGACGTACTACTACGGATATGCGTATACTGCGTACTTAAAAAAAGAAGTTTTTATGTTCTTGCAGCGGTACCCAACATGTTGAAATGAAAAATTAACGTGAACAATTATTCAATTTATTTTTTAATCAATTTCTTCAAATGTTATATTTTTTTAAGAAATACAAGTTCATCTTGATGATTATTTTACTATTAACTGCTACTGAACTACTAACACATGTTTAATAGAGAATTACACAGTTAACATAAAATTTGGGAGGCGGTTCTTTCAATTAGAAGTTACCTCCCTAGTTTCGGCGTAGTTTTGTGCAAAAAAAAAAATTGTATAACCCAATATGGGACGTTTAGAACTTAAGTACGGAGGTGTTGGCAAAATCCGATGAAATTTGGTAATTAGAAACGCTTCTTTAAAAATAATTTCGGAGTATCTGTTATTCAATTAATTGCCAAAACTGCTGGTGCATCGTGTACTGATTTGCTAGATTTGTTAATATCCAGAAAAAATCTAGTTTCATCTATTTTTTTTTACCAATTTACACAAAGTTTCACGTGATACAATTGTGTAAGGCAGCTTTGCGCAAAAAAGATTAATTGCATACCGATAACGGACGTTTCGGAAACCGTAGCGCTTAATTAAGTTCTCCTTTCTTTGGTTAAAATTTAAGAAAAATCAACGGAACAATAAAGCAGAACTGTGCAAATGTAAACGTAGTTGGGAGATATCGATCGACAAAATATTGACGATATCATAAATTGTAGTCTGACATACACGCTCTCAGCTTTTGAATTTTTGTAAATTCCGACGTTAAGTTTTATATTAATTTTAAAAATAACAAATAGCAGCATTTCTTCCTTGAGGCATTTTTATGTAATTTTTCATAAAGAATAATTTTTCGTCGTAAGATTAATATTTTTTTCCTCTTGTCGACTCCATCGCGGGACACACTGTATCTAAACCAGTGGAATGTATTTCTTCTTCAAATGACTAACAGCTTTTAGTGTCAATATAAAATATTAAACAAATGTCGTAGTTAATGCTTGTACATTAATTAATATAGCAAGTACGCTATTAAGCGAATTATTTTTTGCCATGATTCCATCAAGAAAAGATTTAAACGCCTACTGAAATAGGATACTCAATTTTTTTGCGTTATATTTTGTAAATCTGTTTTGTATTACGACCATTTCCGTTGTAGTAAAATTCAGAATACCACTACATATCATTTTAATGGAAAAAGAATATTCCCAAAGTCAAATTTGTTAATTTCCAAGGTAGTAAAACATTGTTTTGGAGACGCTGCATTTAATTTCAACATTTTTATACAACGTCTAAGCACGTAAACAAATGGTCCGTTGAAATGTGGCACGCTTTTTATGGATAACGACGCTATTCCTTCCATGAATCGAATTGTAGTAACGCTTTCGTAAATAAACTAAATTTTCATCCGCGATTTTTGATGGTAAGTAGATTTAATCATGGTCGATTGGTCGAAAAACAAAAAAAAAAAAAAGAACGACTACATAGTGATTACTATTCCAGAAGTATTCAGATTCTTCGGTGTATCTGGACAGCAGAAGGAGGGGACTGCAAAAGATGTTAGATGATGTACGCACAACGTACGTTCTAATTTCTGCGTTAGACAAATATCGGCGCCCCCTCAGCTCCCCGAATGGTGATAAATGCGAGATGAGGCACTTTGAATCCAGAAAGTCTTTGCCCTGGTTTGGGGCAGTCGACAAGGCCGGGCTACACAAGCCCTGGGCGTGAAAGGTGTGTAGTGATTTTCATTTCTACCTCGATAAATGGTGATTCTTAGTGATCGGGATTAAATGTATGTAGGAAATCTTTTGGTAAATTATTATTTAAATTTTAGTGAAATATGCTACCCTTAAACAAAGCAAGTGATTAAAATTAATTAAAATTTAATTTTTTCTCGGGAAGGGTAAACGTTTTCAAGTAAAAGAATTTGAGACAAACGCGATTATCATTTAATTTGATTTTCTAGATTACACGATATTTTGCTAAATGTTATTCAAAATATTTGCAGAGATTTTTAACAATTTAACATTTCAGCTGCTGTTGATGGAAAGTAGTTTTATTAACTTCATATTTCGTTGAAAGGGGTTTTAGTGCTGTTTTCACTTACTAAGCAAAGCTTAAAAATTTGCAAACTCAAGTTTATATCTTCTATTGAAATTAGAACCAAATCAAACTACGTAAAGATCACAAATTTCAGGGTTGTCATTAAAACTTTAAGCTTTATGAAGCTTATTATTTCCATATTAAGTGAAAACTATAATTAATAATTGGTATTTTACCCTTGTTCCTTACAAATTCCTTTGTTTATGGCAATTAAATCTTATTAACGCTTAATCCAAACCTATCCTACATTATTTTGGGTATTATCATGTTTTTAAAAATTAAAGTAGGCCAATTGGGAAACGGACCTAACAAAGCAGGTATTTCCTCTAAAGAACTTAAAAAACTCTGCTCTAAGAAATAGCAATTAATTTAACATACTAACGTGGACTTTTAAAGCCACATTATCGAGAAAAGCATAAGAAAGGTAAAAGATTTATTCAACGAATAATTTTCACTAGTTTATTGATATTCAGTAATGTTTTGGCAGCTTTAGAAATAAAAAAAAAATAAATGTTTTTTTCTAATTTCTAATTATGAAAAACAAAAACATAATAATGTTTCTAGTTTGAGTACATTTAAATTCTTTTATTCGCCATAAATGGACCTACATACACATGTACTACATCACAACAAGAGGCGTTTAAATAATTTCGAAGTATGCAAAATTGTTTTTTTCTTTTGTTTTTGTTCAATCGATTGTTTAGTATTTGATATTTTGCTTCAATTTGCAGCAATAATTCAAATCCATTTTAAATTACGAGGCTTGTAGGTGTAAAATGATTTTGTCAATAGTAAAAGTTAACGAAACGACTACCCCATTGCCCTACTCCGTGAAAGGATATTCTTTTTGATTCCATCTTAATGAGCCATAGGGCTAACTGAAGTACTTTACAGAAACCCCCACGACAATACTTCATGCACGTTTTGATAGACAAAATATCATCAGCAGTAAAGCTGAACTAACAGCTTCTTCATAGGTACATATTTTCATAGGTTTAACGTAAGCAAAGCTTCTGTAATGCA
Source organism: Oryctes borbonicus (assembly GCA_902654985.2). Classification (NCBI taxonomy): domain Eukaryota; kingdom Metazoa; phylum Arthropoda; class Insecta; order Coleoptera; family Scarabaeidae; genus Oryctes; species Oryctes borbonicus. The sequence goes on along the minus strand of LR736885.1, from coordinate 1,421,756 downwards.
AAAAGATACGCATTTTCTTATTGTAGCGCTTAATCTAGTACTAAAATGGTAAGATGAATGCGAGATAAAGCGCCGTTAATATTTAAGCTTATCATATAGCAAGCGGTATATCTCTTACAAGATGTAAATGATGCATACACTGTACCAATGATGAAATTATCTGTGAAGTCGCATCAAACAATGAATTTCTTGTCATGAGGAACTCTCTGTATGATTGCCCGTGGATTTTCGACAGTTTTGAGGGTTACCATTAAGAGAAAAAGTCTCATAAGTTTGTCTTTCTCAATATTTTCAATTGTTCGTTTCGCGTGAGGATGACCATATCGTTCTATATAGTTACATTTCGCAGCGAAAACTACATTGTATTAAGCTCAAACTCATTTCATTCACAGGAAAATAATTTTGACCAAAAATGAAGAGCACGCGGGTATTATGTATTTCTATTATTATTGTTTCCTACATTGGAACAACTGCGGAAGCCAGAGTAAGGAAAAATAAGATGCTAAAGGATGGGATACAAAACCAGCAGCCACAGTACGACTATGAAAATGGAGATTATGACAACGGGGATTACCATTATACCGATTATGATGACACCAAACAAACAGGTAAGTATAGATATACGTATATTTGAACACGGCATCAAAAATCAGGATTCACAGAGTACAGAAGATACGTGTATAGTACCTTTCCAAATTCCATTATGCTTCTCGCTCTAAAGGACTGATAATTTAAAATCTTTACCTGTAGCTCGATTTAAATTAATTGCCTTGTCTTCTTCTATCTAACAATAAGTAATTGTGAACAGCTTTCCATATCCTGCATTTTTATCGTAGTAGATCCAGCGTTAGGTTCAGTACCATCGTCGGAACCGCCGGACGAAATACCTCGAGTTCCTCCAACTATCAGTACTTCAAGGGAACCTGACAGCGAAACGCCTGTTCCAACAGGTTCTGTCTCCTTGCATATAATTCCAACGACTCCAGTTCCATCTACGTTTCCGACGATACCTCCGACCCCCGCACCATCAACACCGACATCGGATTCACATGCAACTGCTTTCAGTTGTGTATTTAAGGGAAAGTTTTACTACGAAGGACAGGTCTGGCGTCCTAATCCGTGTACCAATTGCACTTGCATAACAAGAGAAGTTGTATGCAAAACAATAGAAAACTGTATTAAAAGTGAGTTGGTTTAGAGCATCAAATTCTTCAGCATTAACCTTAAATTATTGTAGCCTCAACATCAGCGCCGACACCACCCCCAACATTACCACCTCCAACATCACCACCACATTTTGGATCTGCAAGTGTTGACATTGACGGCGGTTATGGACCCTACTTGGAGCCAATTCCTGGTGCGAGAGGTGACACTGGCGTACCCGGTCCTAGCGGTACACCAGGAGAACAAGGAATTCCTGGTCAACCAGGAACACCTGGCGTACCAGGTGTACCTGGTCCACCAGGTCCAATTCCAGACTTATCAGTATATTATCAGCAATTAGCACTTTCGCAAGCTGGACAAGATAAAGGACCATCCGGACCTAGTTTAGTACCAGAACAGTTTCAATATCTACAAGCGCAAGTTGGCCCTATAGGTCCGAGAGGACCTCCTGGCCCTTCAGGATCTTCAGGTCCGCAGGGTTTTCAAGGAAGTAGAGGAGAACCTGGTGAACCGGGCATGCCCGGACCCCTCGGATCGCCTGGTCCACGAGGACTTCCAGGACCATCAGGAAAAGACGTAAGACAATAAGAATAAATAAAAGCGTAGTTATATACAGATATCAACTCTTAGGGAGAACCCGGTGAAGACGGTGAAGCGGGGCAGCCAGGACCTGCTGGTCCGATTGGCACTAGAGGATTACCTGGTATGCCGGGATTACCTGGTATGAAAGGACATCGCGGATATCCAGGATTGGACGGAGCTAAAGGTGAACAAGGGCGACAAGGAGAGAAAGGATTTATAGGAAATCCTGGTTTAATGGGACCAATGGGACCAGTAGGCCTCTCAGGTCCAAGAGGTGAAAGAGGAAGGGAAGGTCCCCCTGGGCCACCCGGAATGCGAGGAATAGACGGTATATCTGGACCACCTGGACCACCTGTAATTATTCAATTAATCAAGGAGTTTATAATTGTTTAATAATTTTATGCTTATTTAGGGATCTGCTGGGAAACCTGGACCACCCGGTTTTCCAGGTAATCCCGGTATAAAAGGAGATCAAGGAGCATTCGGACCTAAAGGAAGTCAAGGTTTACAAGGCCCACGAGGTATATAAACTTTAATTTTTTAGTTATTTTTATGTTAAGTAGTGCACCGGGAATAACATAATAATGTATTAAGGCGAATCCGGAAGACCTGGACAACCAGGTGAGGCAGGACCCCCCGGACCAGCAGGAAAAGATGGTTATCCTGGAGAAAAAGGAAGTCCTGGACCGCAAGGGTTTGTAGGTACTCCTGGCTTCCCAGGAACTAGGGGACCTCCAGGAATTGCAGGGAGTCCAGGTCAAGCAGGTGCGAAAGGAATGCAGGTAAGTCAACGAAATTCCATTGTTCTTACAATAAATGCTATTTATTTACTTTCTCATAATACTTTCTAGGGTGCTCCTGGGGAACGTGGTTATAAAGGCGAGAGTGGTATGAAAGGAGAAACCGGAGCACCGGGACCTCGTGGTCTCCCAGGTATGACTGGTTCAGAGGGAAAGCGTGGAAAACGGGGTGGACGTGGTCCTACCGGCGCGCCAGGCATTCAAGGAGAGCGTGGACCAGTGGGCGCAAGAGGATTGCCAGGCCCAGATGGAGCGTCAGGTCCTAAAGGTAACCAGATTTATGAAGTATAAAATAGAATCTTCATCAAAATACTTCGTTATCAGGTCAAGCAGGTGAGACGGGTTCTGTAGGTTTGCCAGGAATGAAAGGTTCACAGGGAGAATCTGGTAGACCTGGACCAATGGGTTTACAAGGGCTAAGAGGTTTAACGGGTAGACCAGGTCCACCGGGTAAACCTGGTAATCCGGGTGAACGTGGTATACAAGGTGCAGATGGAAAGCCGGGAGAAGCAGGCCCGCAAGGTTTGCAAGGTTTACCAGGTCCTCTCGGTATACCAGGAGAAAGGGGACCAGCTGTAAGTACTACCGCATATATATTTCTATATCGTTTTAATAATCACGAGCGTTGCCCTAGAAATACATAAAACTATGTTCAAATTTTTACTTAAGGGTGACGCAGGAAAAGATGGAGAACCAGGACCACCTGGTGGTCCAGGACCTCGGGGTGATCCTGGAAAGGACGGATCCCCAGGGGCACCAGGCTTGCAAGGTCCACCAGGAACGGATGGTGAAAGAGGTCCACCGGGTCCAGCTGGTCCGCAAGGATTCCAAGTATAATAAAATAATTTTATTGAAAAAAAAAGAGTAGCTTAATTTTATTCAGGGACTCCCTGGGGCACCAGGCAATCCAGGTGTGCCTGGCAAAGATGGCGAAATAGGATTACAAGGTCCACCAGGTGTTCCAGGTGCTGCTGGAATTAGAGGAGAAAGAGGTTTCCCAGGTGAAAGGGGTCCTATCGGACAACCAGGACCTCCTGGACCGAGAGGTCCGCTAGGAGTGCAAGGACAAGACGGACCTTCAGTAAGTTCACCCCGCAAATTCTGTAACCTTTATAATTTAATTTATGACAGGGTCCTCCAGGACCAAAAGGTGATAAAGGTCATCCAGGTCACCCAGGTTTAGTTGGCTTACCAGGACTTCGCGGTCAACCGGGAATTCAAGGTGATAAAGGCGAACGAGGATCATTGGGTCCTATGGGTCCAGAAGGACCGCCCGGAAAACAAGGCGAAAGAGGAATTCAAGGTCCAATGGGACAACCTGGTCCGCCTGGAGAGCCAGCAGAACGTGGAGAGCCAGGCCCGCCTGGTATTCCAGGAGAACCCGGTGCCCCTGGAGGATTAGGCGAGAGAGGTCCAGTAGGACCGCAGGGACTACAAGGATTTCCTGGACCACAGGGTCTAGTAGGGTTACCGGGAATGAAAGGTGAACGTGGTCTTCTTGGTCCTAAAGGTCAGCAAGGCAATCCGGGTGTAGCCGGAAAGCCTGGGGATATAGGGCCGCCAGGTGTGACAGGACTTACTGGGGCAAAAGGAGCAAGAGGAGAACAAGGAGTTCGCGGTGAGTCAGGCCTGATGGGACCCCCAGGCAGACCAGGAGAACCAGGACTACCAGTAGGTCTTAATTGATTCTATAAAATTCTAACTCGAATAAGCTTTGATTAATAGTTATATCCCCTTTATAAATAAAAGACGTAAAGTATTAATCATTCGTAACATAACATATAAACATAGCTCTGTTCCACCATTTTCATAATCGAATAACTTCCCTACGCTCTCGCCAGATGCCACAAAGTGCGGTGGCAAATTCAAAATTTAGAATTATACCGTAACATAGTCAATATTATAGAAATCTAGATAAGAAACCATAACCTTAATCTATAATTGCAACAAAATTATGAATCAATTGTTTGATTCCTATTATCTAGGGACAACCAGGAAGTATTGGACCTCCAGGTGTAGCGGGCATTCCAGGGATTAAAGGTACACCTGGAGAACTAGGAAGGCCAGGATCTCCAGGACCATCTGGCCTTCCTGGCGCTCCTGGTCCCGAAGGACCTAAAGGTGAAACCGGGTCTGACGGGCCGTCTGGTCCATCTGGACCGTCGGGTCCGCAAGGTCCACCTGGGGATAGAGGTATACCAGGTATACCAGGATCGGTAGGACCACCAGGATTACGTGGATTAAGAGGATCACCGGTAATTCATCAATATGTTAGTATTGTTTTATCCGTCAACTATCATAATTTTGTATAGGGTGAACAAGGCGCTGCAGGTCGTCCAGGAAATGAAGGACACCCAGGACCAGTCGGACCTATTGGCCCACTTGGACCACCAGGTCCCGCCGGTGACCATGGACCGGAAGGCCCTCCAGGTAAGCCAGGACCACCAGGAATTGGTGGAAGACCAGGCGACAAAGGACCAATAGGGCAACCGGGACAACCTGGACAACCTGGACAACCAGGTGTGCCGGTATGATATTAATACCACAATTTGTTACTAGTTTATTAGTTGCGTTTATTTTAGGGACCATTAGGGCCAATCGGACAACCGGGACCAACAGGTGAACGAGGCTCTAGAGGTGAAACGGGTCCTCAAGGTGTAGAAGGACCGCAAGGTCAAAGAGGTAAATCTGGTCCTCCTGGTTTGGAAGGACTTAAAGGCGATAGAGGAGAGGTAGGACCGAAAGGTGCCAAAGGTCACAGAGGTTTAATGGGGCTACAAGGATTACCCGGTGCGCAAGGATTACCAGGCGAAAAAGGTATGCTCGGTATGTCTGGTCCACCCGGAAAAGATGGAGAAGCTGGACCTAGAGGCCCACCGGGACGCGACGGTAATCCTGGTCCACCAGGTTTATCAGGTGTTCCAGGCGGTAGAGGCTTCCCTGGAGAAGTAGGTAAAATAGGCGTTCACGGACCTCCAGGACCGCCTGGACCACCAGGACCCCCAGGAGATGGTTTCGGATTCGACGCGGCAAATCTAGCGGCTTTATTAGGACAAGGAGCTATCAATAACCAAAAGGGACCTGATCCCTTAGGAGATGAACCTTTACGTATGTTTGGAAGCAAAATTACTGAGGAAGAAAGAAGAGAACTTGTGATCAAAGCTTATAATCAACTAAAAGCGTCATTCGAAAAGTTTAAGAGGCCTAATGGGCAGAAGAACTTCCCAGGGAAGACATGCCGTGACATAGCAGCAGCTTATCCGGAATATGGAAGTGGTAAATTTTCTAATCCTTATAAAATCGGCCTTTAGTAATCGTTTGCCTTAAACAGGAGAATACTGGGTGGATCCGAATGACGGTGATCCTCGAGACGCCATTTTAGTTCATTGCGATATGAAACAAAGAGCTACTTGTATTATACCTCAACCCGAGAAAAGTCCTGAACTAACATTGGATACTAAAGATCATGAGGTTTGGTTAGGTGATGTAGAAGGCGGAATGAGCGTAAGTTTTTATTTGTTATAAATAAATAGGTTTAAGTAATCCTTAAAGTTTAACTCTGAACTTCATATTGTTTCCAACATAGCCTGAACAATGTAAATTTTATTTCAGATCACATATAAAGCTGACAGTAACCAAATCGGTTTCCTACAATTACTATCTACTAGGGCTGAGCAAAACATCACATACCATTGCAAAAAGTCCGTTGCGTATTACGACGTCACGAAACACACTTATCGAAGAGGGTTGAAACTGCTTGCTTGGAACGATGCTGAATTAACACCAAAGGGAAATCATAAATTTAAATATGAGGCTGCAGAAGACGAATGTAGAGTAAGTTGATAGGTGCAACGTAAAACCACGTTGATTATTACTTCCTTTAATTTCCATCATCTAGTATCGAAAAGACACATGGGCCAAAACAGTATTATCTTACAAGACAGACAAACCGGTTCGTCTTCCTATTGTGGATGTTGGTCTCAGAGATATCGGGGAGCCAGATCAAGCCTTTTGGGTTGAAATAGGTACCGTATGCTTTTCCTAAAGATAAAAATTGAAGCAACCATATAACATCAAACTGCCAAATTGTGAGTGTTCAACGTAGGTATAAGTTTGTATGTATAACTAGTTGTAAATTGTAATGTTGCCATTCTCTTTATACAAGGTGCTATAATAATAAGTGTATATAGTAATAAAAATTAATTTAAATCATTTTTATTCGTTATTTTTTTTAATGTCCTAACACGTTAATTTTTTCCCCGCATGATTGCATCTAAAATGTGAAATGTTCAATTGCAAGTAAATATGTCGATAAGAAATATATATAAGGGTCAATTGTACCGGCATAAATTAAATTTTAATCCTAAATTAAGTTAAAATTACAGGTAGAATGTGACAATTGCTGTCAATTAAGTAGAAAGACAGACACATTCTATCTTCATTTTGATTTAATTCGGGAATAAATCTTAATTCGTATCGGTGAAAGTGAGCCTAAGATTAGTTACTTCCACTGGACGTCCAGAACGATGTTCACTTTTAACGGATGTACGGCCACGTTTAAACTCATTTACCCAATTGCAAACAGTTGCTAACATAGGAGCAGAAATGCCATGAACTTCATCGAACTCAACTTTGATCTCTTTCGTTGTCAAGCCTTTTAAATACAAGTGTACTACGAGCGCCATCTGTTAGATTTTCTAAGGACTTTTTGAACTACCCTCGTAAGTCAAAATGTCAAGTAGAATGTGACGGTCTTTCCATTTAATTCTACTAAAGTGTCACCACTTTCATTTAATTTTAGATTAAATTTTAATAATCTTATGTATTTACTTATTGTATTAAAATGCCAGAAATTACCATTTTTCTGTATTTATTACCTTTTTTTTTTAATTCTTCGCACTCTTGTTTTTGTTTTAATATTCCACAAGAAAAAATTGCTTTATTCATTTTATTCGCAAGTTTCTTGAATTAGGAACACGCTACTTTTTTATGGAACCCTGTATATTAGGGCTACCTGAGCACCCTCTACTCTCTTACACAGGAACTAAATGACAGCAGATTTGTTTACTTGCGAAGATAAATGTCATATTTTTAACCTATTTCCTTGTTTTTAATGAAAAGTTATATATAATAATTTTATTAACCATGTCTGCTATGATCACAGCAGATTGGTTTATGTTAGGAAGAGATTTATATTTCAGGTAAGTGTTGTGTTGTATTAATTAATGATTAAATTATATGTTATTCGTGCATGTAAATATCACAAATTTTATAGAAAATTTGAAATATACACAATGGGGTGGCAACAGCAAGTAAACATGGATAACTTGGTAGCATCCGTTGCTCCTTATGGAGGTCCAATTGCTCTCATGCGAGATCGATCGAAGCCAGTGAAAGTACAATCGAATCAACCATCTATTCAGATATTTCTCCCATCAGGAAGACAAATATCTTCCATAAACTGTAATACCAGCACAATAGTAAGACTTGGCTGGGCCACTAGTGAAGAATTCGTGTGCGTGCATAACAACGGCTCTGTCTCTTTGTATACAATGCATGGAGATTACATTCGATCGTTTGATATTAGTCAAGAAGCGAAAGATACAAAGATTATCGACGCTGTAATATTCACAAACCCACATAATTTTACGGGCATTGCGATATTGACTACGGCAAATAAAATATTTTTTATCAATAACGTTGCTGAACCTAAAATGCGGCAGTGCAAATTGCCTAGTGAGTATATGTTTTGTTCGTTGTTTTTTTTTTAATGTAATATTTCTTTATTGCATCATAAAAGAATCTTCAGTGCACCCAAATGATCAATGTTGGGTCGTAATTTCGAGAGATAGAGATATGGAATTTTTAGTTGCTCGTGGACAAGAGTTGTATAGATTAAGTGAGGATCGACAAATAACTATGGTATGTAAAAATTATTTAAAAAAAGAAATCTTACAAAACACTTTGATTTAAACAGAAAAGTAGATCCTTGTTGTTTTCTCAAATATTGATTTGAACGAACCATTAAAATATTAAAGGCGTTAATTTTCTTTTCCTATATACTATACAGGATGATGTATGTTTACATTATACACAGTGTATCTGTATAATTATTTTTAGCTTGAAATAGACATAACTCACAAATACCATATTGTTCTCGGAATGGCTGTTTCTTTTAATACAAAACACATTGCCCTTCTAACAGATGCCGGATACTTATGGATGGGATCCTCGGATCTTACAAAAAAATATTGTGAAGTAGATACTGAAATTTGTTCAACATTGAGTCAAATAGTTTGGTAATGCTTTTTCTTGTTTAATTCGAAGTCCATCAACCATTCTCTTTGTATTACATTGAAGGTGCGGTAATGAAGCTGTTGTACTATTCTTCGGTGATAAGAGAAACTTATTGATTGTTGGTAAACATGGAGAAATGATGAGCTTTACATATGATGGTTTAGTACACTTAGTTGAAGAAGTAGATGGTGTAAGGGTGATCTCATCTGCTCAACATGAATTGGTCCAGAAAGTTCCCGAGGTGGTGCAGAAAATTTTCAGGATTAACAGTACCGAACCTGGTAGTTTCCTATTAGAAGCTTCCAAGCAGTTTCAAGTAAATTACCGTTACTTTACTGAGATTGCGAATAAAGGAAATTTATTTAATTACAGAAGCGTAGCCATAGAGCTGATGAATACATATCTCTGGTTAAAGATAATCTACAGGTTGCCGTTGAACAATGTATAAGAGCAGCTGGTTATGAGTTCGATACGGAAGTACAGAAAATGTTAATTAGAGCTTCACAATTTGGAAAATGTTTCGTCGCCAATATCGATGCCGATGAATATGTCAAAATGTGTCGCGAACTTAGAGTTCTGAATACAATTAGAAACCGTAAAATTGGGATTCCCCTAACTTACACTCAGTATCCTTCGAACCCTATAGATTATTTCGCATTTTAGGGATGTTCCTTAATTCTATAATTATAGATTACATTGCCAAGGTTATGAAGTTTTGTTGGATAGGTTGGTAGCAAGCCATCATTATTATTTAGCCATTGAAATTGCTAAATATCTTAAAATGCCGGATAAGAATGGTACCAGTAGAATTTTGGCACATTGGGCAAAATATAAGGTAAATAGGCATATTATAATGCAATAGTAGGAGGCGTCTATTAGTACTCTTAAATTACGGCAAATGTAAGAATATTTCATATAACATTCATACAATCGCTTTGATTGGTTATCTTCCCCAAGATTACTCCAGAAAATCTACAGAATACGTTGTATTTCAGGTTAGTAAACATGGAGTCAACGATGAAATCTTATCCAGACAAATTGCCGACAAACTAGGCTATGCCCCAAGTATATCTTTTAGCGACATTGCTAACGCCGCTGTGTCTGCCGGGCGCACAACTTTGGCTATAAAAGTAAGTATAATTTAATAGAAATCGCTCTGTTTCTTTTAGAGGAAATGTTACAGCTACTGGAATACGAATCGAAAGCTAGTGAACAAGTGCAATTACTTTTGAAATTAGAAGAATATAGGCAGGCCTTAATAAAAGCTCTCGAGAGCGGAGATACGGACCAATCATATAAAGTAATACTGAAATCACGTGACAAAATGTCCAATATTGATTTTAAGGGCATGCTGCAAGAATTCCCGGTTGCGTTATCTTTGTATATCAAATTCTGTCGCGAATATAATTCAGTAAGCTTGAGAGATATATTAAAACTTCCAGATGATCATAACGCTTTGGGTCTGTTATCTGTAGTTGAGAGCCTGGACAAGGAAGTAAGTTACCTTAAGAAGTGTTACTAATTATCTGAGAGAAAACTAATTTTAGAGGAGGCTTGATCAAAATGCGTTACTTTGGTCCGCTATTAACTCATACAAAGCTTGTAGAAACGATCTTTGCGTATCACTATGTGAAGATCAGTTAAAATTATTGGTCAAACAAAAGACTTTCGATGAAAAATATTTAACATCCTTCGCCGATTTATCGGTCCACGATACTTGCAGAAAATTGTTGAATTTAAATCATCTAAAGGAAGCTGAGAAATTTAAGACGGAATTTAAAATTCCCGATAAGCGGTAGGTGCTAGATTACTTGATTTTTTGAATTGTTATTAGTAAATTTAAGGTATTGGTGGTTGCGCATTCAAAGTATGGCAGATAATAACCGATGGGAGGAATTAGATCAATTTGCAAAGTCCAAGAAATCCCCAATAGGTTACGCACCATTTGTCGACGTATGTTTAGAAAAGGTGAACGTATCTCCCGACACCGGCACTGTCAAACGTTTAATACAGGTTTTCCTCACGAGAGTAAGCGATGAAATTAAGGTTAAATATTACGTCAAAGCAAAGTAAAAAATTCACATTTTATGATTTGCAACTTATGCAATTAAGATTGTTTTTTTTTTTAGTTATTTAGAGGATGCTGCCAAAATAGCCTATGAACAGAGGGATATTCAAAGCTTACTATATGTTCAAAGTAAATGTCCTTCGCAATCCGATCTCTCGGAACAGATTAATGTTTATATATCGCAGTTAGGTGCTAAAAAAGGTGCACCATCTTCAATACCCTTATTCAATTAGGTTTAAATGCTATGTATTGTATGTTACGAATGTATTTAATTAAGTACACTGTATGTTCCTTTATAAATAAGGTAATTTATGTGTAACATAAAAAGGAAATATATTATCAATAATGTTGTTTTGTATGTAGCTGCCACTAATACACGAAGATTGCTATTCGCATTGCAATTTATATCACTTCCCGTCGATGCGAGTCAGGCATTTCTTCGCGTCCTCTAATCCGTGCGGGAGCGTTTTTTTTCTCCTCGTATGTTTTTGCCGTGAGTAATTGTATACAATTATTGATATGATATTTTGATATATTATTATGATGGAGATACACATACACCGGCAAGAAGATGATAAGTCGGAAGATTAATGTAATCTACGAGGATGTAAGTAATTAAAAAATCCGTAGAAAATTTCAGTTATATAAGAATTTAAGTTCAAAATCCCTTTAATGCAAAAACATTTACAAAACTGAGTCAGCAAGCGATAATATTAACAATTCGATTTAACACATAAATTTATCAAGTATCGTCTTACTAATACTGCAGGGAGATAATCATTTCATAATGTGTAGGTATTTGTCGCTTTCCAGTTGGTTATTTAAACATTTTAAATAAACATTTTTGTGTAAACATGAAAAATCCAAACCGCCTTAAACCACGCCTTATTCCCCGAATTATTTGTTATAAATTACAACAAATATATGAAGCATTAATCTCCTGTTTAGATTATTTAATAACAATGTAATCATAAAAATTTCCAAGTAACCAAATTGCTTTATTTAGTTGATTTATCACATATATTACTACTCAAACACTTTTTTGATAAAAATCAGTTTGTTTTCAATATATTTTTTAAATGTTGCCAAAATGTTATATAGAAATTTATCGGGTAATACGATCTTTTCTTTACCTCTTTGAAAGTTAATTTCGAAGAACCTAAATGACGTCCTATTAATAGCAAATTCAATGCTTAAAACCGCCCTTATTCTATGTATGATCAACGATAAGAAACTCGTGCGAAATGAAGTAGATATCTTTAAATTGATAGACACGGAAGAAATGTATATCGAATAAAAAGTTTTGATACGTCTAATGGAATTATCGGAATAGAATATCATATCCTCCTTTCTTTGAGCTGCTATAAAACCTATCAATCTATAATGCACAATATCTTCGTACTATATACAAACAATAAAAATCCTTTTTGTTCATGACAAGAAAAAAAAAACTAGGCTGGAGCAAGTGTTTGGTAAGGTTTGTATTGTGAAACTTGTACATACTTTTCCCTTCACCACGTGTTTACAATTCGCACTTAATTAATTTAAATATTTATTTTACATGGAATTATACATTTTGAAATATTTCCTATTTAATTTGTAGTTTACATTTGGAAGGAAGGAAAGAAAAAAATACCTACTTAGAAATTAATACAATGAATAACATATCCACGAAAAAAGTTACCAATTCGGTGTTTTAGCAGGTTATACATTTAAAGTGATTGACTGATACGTACCTATGTAATACAGATAAGATATAAATGATAAACAAATCCTCATATATATAACTTTAAGACTTAACTAACTAGCCAACAGTTTGTGTAGTGATAACGCAGCAAACATGGCAGGTAGGTTGAGTATTGTAATAATATTATTCATATTGACAGCGCCTCTATATGTACAAGCCGCTTTAGTAAGGAGCAATTTGTTCTAGATGAAGACGCCGCTAGACGGTTTCCCCATTATTTCCCACCGGGCGGCCACCCCGGTATGCCTCACCCTCATTTTCCTCCCCACCATTACCCACCACATTTTTATCCACCCGGATGGTTTCCACCGCCACGACCTCAAGCACCACTTCCCGAACCCGACGATACTATAACCATTCCAGAACCCGACGATACTATAACCCTTCCAGAACCCGAACCTGAAGTCATCCCAGAACCAGCCCCTCAACCTTTCGTACCACCATTCGGACACTTTGGATTTGGTAAGATATTTATTTTGGCACGTGGTAAAAGTAGTGCAGTTTGTAGTGGTCATCCTGTGTCCCATAAATCCTATCGAGATCCATTATTTCCAATTTCCTATTTAGTTGATTAATTGTTTTTTCTTCGTTTTAGTTGTATTTGTGTAGTTAGGAAGTGTTTATTGCTAATAGGGCTCATATAAGATGTTTCCGTTTAACCTTTGTACGTTAAATCAGTGTTGCCGAATCTTCGTTAGGGAAATTTGTTCTTTATCTAACTTTATCGCTAATTTATTCGTTAAATTAGGCTATCGCATCATCAGGCTCAGACTAAAAAGGACAACATTTAATTTGCGATACAAAACACAATTCGACTAGAAAAATCTGATGGAATTCGCCTAGTGTTTGGAATTATATCGAGCATTTTCTTTATTTAGGCTTTTAGGTCTTCTTGGGAAAGAAAACAACAAACTTTTTTCCTTAGTTTTCATTTCTCAAGTATATCTTTTTCTTATTACTTTTACTTTGTACCATACTATTTTTTTTTCTCTTTCTTTTAATCTCCTTCATTTTAGAAAATTTAGGAACTTGAGGTGAAAATAAACAGTATTTTGTTACCATTGAAGTTGCTAAAAAATAAATGCTAAAAATTAAAAAAAAAAAGAAAAATTGTCATTCGATTATTAATTAATTAAAAACGCCCATTCTAACAACACCACACGTGATTATGACGATTATAAAAACAAGTAAATAGGAGATATTTTTATATATAAGGTACCATACGGCAGGCACGTAGATTAACATATAATTTAATCTTGTATATTTATCAGTTTTAATCCTTTAAAGTAATTGTTTTGTAACCTATTCTTTTACCGTGGTTATTATTTAAAGTTAGTCACCCTTATTCATTTCAAATTTTCTTTTTTCTTGTATCCTTTCAAGTTTACCAGGGACATAGCCGAATACTGGCCACGTTTTGAAAAACATCCTACCTACGAATGTACCTACTTTTATCTTATCATGTTATTAGATTCACATGTAACGAGTGCAGGATCGGAAAATTATATAACAGGTTAAAATATAGCTTGCAGGTTTTTTAATTTACTTTTAACGCTGTCGTTTTCCTACGTTAACATCTGAAATGATCGGAAAAACAGGTCTTTGTTTATCATAGTTATAAACCTGCTTAGTTAGTATTCTGCCTTGATATACTGTATGTTTTAAATTATTGGAGCATTATTCCTAAAATTGTTTCATTGTACCAGCGACAATGAAAATGTTGTAGGGAGGCAATTTATCAACACGTTTACCTTTTTCTGTTACGAGTGATCGTTTTTATATTCCCGTTATTAAGCATGAAAAAACTTATTAGAATAGCAATAATTTCTTTTGATTTATCTGCAAAATACCTTTCAACAGCCACTATAGGTTCGTCATCTTAGTCCCCCTAGCGTCTTTTTTTGAGATTTGAAAACAAGAAATAGTCACAGGAAGATAAGATGGGCGAGGATTCAGCAACGGCAGCTCTTGAAAGTCTTGACTTGTGAAGCGACAGAACAGGTTGGCACGGTTTTTCACTTTAATTGATCCTCTCAGGCGATGAATCAAGCTTCGTAATACGACAATCCCAAAATATAATTATTATTTTTCCAGCAAAAGGGCTGACTTTGCGTGGACTGGAGCCCTTAATATCCCGCTACATTGATTCTTGCTTTGACTCAGAGTCAAAATGAGGGACCCCGATTTCATCTCCGGTGACAAGTCGGTTGATAATTAAATCTGTATCGTCTCCAGAAAACGCCAAAAACTGTCTACACGTCTTGTAGAACCCATCTTGCACTAACTTTTGTCCTCCCTGAAACTCCTAATAGAGGTGCCATTTATCGCTTCATTAATTTTGCATCCTCAAGTTTCAAATACTTGCTTTTTTCAATAACATCGGAAGCGATCTGCACGGGGATCATCATTCGGCGAATCTCCACTACGTTTAAACAATTTCGACCATTCGCAAATAGTCGTGAATATTCTGCTGAATACTGCTCGATATTCGAGTTAGTTCATTTTGATACGTTACAGCACAATCGACAATTATTAGAACTGATATTGCAAAAACAAGAAAAACTATTGATCAAATCAATCGAAAATAAAAAAGTTTTTCAGGAGTAGGATACCCCATTCAGCGACACGATGTATAGGGTGTACCATTGAAAGAAAAATTTAAAATTTGAATTAATTACCGTTTAGAGCAATTTATTTATGCGGTACTTGAAATATTTTTCATTATTCAGGTTATTACTGGGTCGATTGTGATGCCAACACTGGAGTGTACTCCACATCTGTCCATGGCGGTATAGATCAAGATGGAACGCAAATTTACGTCGGTCGTGCTTTCCACGCTGGTGATTGGATTCCAGCGAAAGTTATACCAGAAAAGAACGTAGCCTACGTAGCTTACGATGGCAAAGAAATTGCTGTATATCAGTACCAGGTATTTATATCCTACAGTATATAATATAGCAAGTATTTTAAATAGAATAATATCAAGAGAAATTTGATAAAAATTTACGGAAAATGTACGTATATTTAATCCGTTGCGCTATTTATCATAAGCTAGCTCAAATTCAGTTAAGATACGTATAATTTTTTGGTGGCATTGCATTTGAAAGTATTTACCCACGTCAACGTAATCTTGTATTTCGTGCAAAGGTCCTCTGCGAACAAAGATTTGACTGGCAGCCTTGTTCTGGCGGTAACGTCCCACCACACGCCGTGGTAGGCGGTAGAACAGCGGATGGAGAATTACTTTACGTAGGCCGCGCGCAGCATGAAGGATCAAATACAGTAGGAAAGGTAAACTATGCGTAAGCATCGTTTTTGCCAAGTAATAACCATTCATTGAAACGTTTAGGTCCATCCTAGTCACGGGTCATGCTACATTCCATTTGGTGGTGAAGAAATTGCGTATTCCGACTACGAAATCTTGGTCCTCCGATAAATCCTTTTGGGACAACACTACTCGAGCATTGCCGTAATGGCGATTCACAAATCAGTTGGTGCTTTTGAATTTACAAAAGTAAATGGGCGCAAAGCTTATTAAAAAAATCTTACGTTACAAATTTATCTTCTTATACCTTAGAATTTGCATTCTTGTTTGAATAAAGTTATATAAGCGAATGATTCTCTTGTTATTTTTGTTGCCATTGAAATTGAAATGTATGTCATTGTTTTCTTTCTTTAAACAAAAATAATGTATTCACGCAAACATATTCAATTGGCCTAAATGAACTAAAATAATTTGTACACAGCAGCTGAAATAACTTGATTGTTTATAACGTGTAATATCAATAGCACGAAGCTATCTCACTTTACCGGAAAATAATAATTAATAATGTTGGCATCTTTCGAGACACACTTGAATGTTCATCGAATTAATGATAAATATCTATAATTGAAGTGATCACGAAGTGAAATCAGCCACCCGTTTTAAAAATTAAATTTGCTGCCCTCCGTTTTAGTTCTGGCAATGAAAGCTCTCTAGGTGTTAAATTCAAAATCAAATGAAAAAGAATACGTTCAGATATGAAAGGGGAAGATTGATCAACTTTCAACGTTTTCGATGTAATTGTCGGTTTGCGTCGTATGCGAGCGATCGGCGATAGGCTGTGAAGTTAGACTCATCTCAGGGGGATTCATCGGGATTTCCCGGGGAAGTGTCCTTAGACCCTTCTTGTTTTTTATATTTGTGAACGATCTATTATTGATTATATTTTAGTTAACTTTGTTGACGATACGAATCTGCATAATTGAACATATTCAATCCCTACCAAGTTTCATCCTAGAATAGAAAAAAAAGTACAGAGAAGTCTACAGAGTATCGAAAAAGAAACGCTATTAAGGATCCGCAACAATAAAATAGTGCCTCAGATATTGACTGTCTAGCAGGAGAGAATTTTTTTTTCATTTGTAAGCCTTGATTTTGCGTCGATCCTCGTTCTCGGTCGCATTTTTGTGTTGTTTGCCATATTACCCATCATTACAACTCATGTATTAATATTTTCTCTGATTATACGATTTTATCTGTTTTATAAATATCACCATTATCTTAAAGTTCCGGAGGTATTTCCAAAATAGATTTATAATAAATGTGTTCATTGAAGGGTCACAAAGTACCTACAACGCCTTGTGGATGGTTGAACCCCCCTTGAAAATTACCTTCACGACGCCCAGTTGGCTGGCTGCTTTGTGCTTCGCTATCTACAATTCAAACTTTTAAATAATAATAACATCAAAAAAGGAGTAAGGTTGGTGGCATTAACTATAGAATTTTTGCTTGGTTAGAATTAAAACGTTATATTTAAAAAAATATTGCTCTAAAAATTACGATTATTTTAATGCACTAAAGTATCACGAATAATCTAGTTCTTCATTAAGCAGCAGTTAAGTTTAAAAATTCATTTCTGAACGACCGTATCGACCTCTCCGGAACAAATTTATCATCCTTTGATTTTATTCCATAGAATTAATTAACCATAATTTGTGGTAAATTAAAATGCGTCAATGTCCAACATAAAACAAACGATTGTCTCAGATTTGAAAGGTAATACAAACAAGAAGAGTCAAACAAAGATAAACACTCCTTTATTAATCCTACATTACTCATTATATAAACTCGCTATTGCAAACATGGGGATTTGTATATTAAGGAAAAAAATTGGCAATACATGAGATTTTTGATACTAGTTAATGGAGGTCATAGGGACAAAATCAGCGAATAAAAATTGAATCAAAATCAATTGTGTCGACAAGGAAATAATTATGAAAATTTTGATTTAAAACCGTGACGTCATAATATTGATTTACACATTTCTGGTAAATAGACATAACCTTAAAATACATTGAAAACAAATAACAGATTGGTGCCATTGCGCCAATCCACTTTAAAATTCCAGAAAAGAATGGTATATGGTTGCCATCTGAGGAAAAGAATACAAAGAAGAAACGATGTTATCTATACTGGCTATGAGACGTAACGAAACTGATTTATCTAACAATTCAAGATCATTTCTTTCGCTTCGGTGTGCGATAATTTTGCTTTTTTTTAACATTTTCCGAGACAATCCACTCTCGCTAGGATTGTAGACCTGGTGGGGTGTTAAATCCATTCCCGCAACTTACATTAAAATGTTTGCTGGAGCAGCCCAACACGGATCCATCGGGAGATAATTTTTCACCAACAGCCTATCCAACCATTCGGAACATTAAAACCGTCCGTTCCACTTACTTGTTGATGAGATCAACTGTTGCTATTGGAACATGCTGCGCCCCTTGTTACAAAACCATCTAACAATTCAATATTTAAAATTTAAAAATGTCCGCTCTTGCTAAACGATTATTGACTTAAAAGAGTCACTCTTTTTTTTTACAATTGCAGGTGATCCAAATATAATCTCCAATGAGTCTGGAATACTTCATTCTTTTAATTTTGAGTCTAAATTTTTATCCAATAATTTGCTTAGTAGGTGATGTGGATAGTATTTGTAAACAACCCGCTAGGTAAGTAACATTAACATATGTAGATTCTGTCTTCTTTTTTCCATTTCTTTTTTTTTATTTTAATTAAATATTGGAGACGAAGATCTGTGAGTGGGCGTACACAAATAAATTTTAAGTTGTGGTTCCTTTAAAAAATAAGTATTTACAACTTCCAGGCCGAAAGGGTTCGTAGAGACGAACAGATTAGAACTAACATGTTGCATAGGATACATTCTGGTCGGTGAACGGTGCGAGCCCCTATGCGCTCCAGGTTGCGATAACGGTAATTGCAGCAAGCCCAATGGTTGCGATTGCTTTGAGAATTATTTTGGGGATTTATGCGATATAAAAAAATGTAAACCTGGTTACACAGGCACACACTGTCACCGAGTGTGTCCGAAAAACACTTACGACATTGACTGTGAGAGCAAATGCACTTGTGAAAATGGATATTGCAACCCAGCAAATGGTAGCTGCCACTGTAATGATGGCTGGGGTGGTCATAAGTAAGTAAACTTTTTGCAGCAGTAACTTTTTTCAGGTTTTCCCCTGCGTTATTCGATTGAATCGAG
>LR736885.1:1260624-1347553 GCA_902654985.2 Oryctes borbonicus | reverse complement strand
TCCTTTGTATGAGTTTTAAATATAGACGTATTCAGGATGACAATTTTAATATTTCCCAGTTGATCTTTTATTGTCGCATACAAAAAATTTAATTCTTCTGAAAATAATAGGTTAACAACGGAACATTGATATCCCAAATGTTGACTGAGATTGAAGATAATCCACGGCGAACATCCAAAAATACTAATATAGATGAGACCTTCCATTGTACCAACGACTAACATATTCAATTCAGTTTGTTTTCGGAAAGTAACACGAAGATTTTCTTCATTAGCATTTGATGACCCAAAACTCGAAAGGGGAGGCGGATCGGGTAAGAAAATTGCAGAGTAATCCTATGGCGCAGTAATTACAATTTCATGTTAAAAAAATACAAAGCAAATATTACCAAATATTTTAAGTAATCCTTTTGTTCTTCTTGATCGGAACTAAGCTTATTATTTTTATTTAAGGTCTTCTCTTGGACCCAATGCATACATGAAATTTCTCCGTTTACATCTAACTTGTTAATTATTGCTTTATTTTCTACGTTCGTTAATATTAATCGACCTAAAAGGTATTAAAAAAGTTGTTTAATGATCGTCAACATTTCAATTCTTATAACTAACTTGTACTGTAACCAATAGCGATCATTTTCCCATCTGGTTTCCACGCAAGTGCTTTAACTGTAACGCCTTCTTTATAGGGTCCTATGTTAAGAGCCCTAGCCCATGTTAAACGGTGTAAAGAGACTTCTCCTGCAAATTTTAGTTTCTACAATTTGTCGAATGGCTTATTAAAATAAAACCTTTTATATTTGATAAAGCAACTAAGTCCATTCGATCGCTCCATACTAATAAATCAATTTCTGTGGCTACAATTTTTTCTTCCAGCTGTTTTATGCAGTAAAACATTTTGATTTCAACAGGTTTAATCGTAAACAATTAGCAGACCGTATTCTTCTACATTCACGATTTAAAACTGTGACTATATCGAAGATTCAAGATGGTATATTATTTGATGAAAATTCCCTATATATCCTTAGTAATAATTTTGGAAGATCAATTTAAATTTTGCCATCGTATGATATTTTAATTAATTACTTAATTCTCCAGTTAATATTTAACTGATACTATTAGCTATTTACGGAAATAACATAAAAATAATAGATTTACATCTCGGGAATTTTCGTTTTAATATTGGTCACCTGTAAGTATTTTCAAGATTCAAGATGGTAAGCCATTAATAAAAAATTCCCTGCATATTCCTTTTCGGATTTCTAAAGCATAATTCAAATTTTGCCACCATACAAGTTTTTCTATATATTTTCTGTGTTAATGCCGTCGACAACATTTAACTAATTCCAATGCATATTTACAGAAATGTAAACTTAATAGAACAATATTTGGGGTAATTTATATTTTAATGTTGGTAGGATAGAACTTTATTAACAACAACTTTTATTATTTTCAAGCTCTTGTAATTGCATAAACAAATTTCGTACCTTTTATATCTAGTAGACGAACGTAAAAACAATGGACAGCTTAGATGCAAATATCATGGATAAGTCCATGCGTTCCGTTTTCGGTGAGACATAGAATTATTCCCATAACCCCCATTACTATGGTTATTTCCTTTCAGTGGGCAATATACCCTATGAAGCCACCGAGGAGAAACTGAAAGACATATTTGGTGAAGTCGGTCAGGTTTTATCATTTAAGTAAGCGAAACAAAGCTTTAACAATTTTTTTAAAATGTATTTAATGTCTTTTCTAAAGGTTGGTGTTTGATCGAGAAACTGGAAAACCTAAAGGATATGGATTCTGTGAATATCGCGATCAGGAAACCGCACTTAGTGCCATGCGTAACTTGAACGGATACGAAATAGGAGGTCGCAACTTGCGAGTGGACAACGCTTGTACTGAGAAATCAAGAATGGAGATGCAAAACTTGTTAAATCAACCACCAGTGGAGAATCCTTACGGCGAACCAATACAGGCCGAAAAAGCACCGGAAGCTATTAGTAAAGCTGTAGCGAGCTTACCTCCGGAACAAATGTTTGAATTAATGAAACAAATGAAGTTGTGCATACAGGTAGGTCGAATTTTTCACGATGTTTAACAGGGTTTAAATTAATAAGCCCGCAGAATAACCCTACCGAGGCAAGAAACATGTTGCTGCAGAATCCACAGCTTGCATACGCCTTGCTCCAAGCGCAAGTAGTCATGAAGATCGTTGATCCTCAAGCGGCATGTGTACGTAAAACGATTGTTTTTATTGTGTCGAAATTCGCTTAAGTGTTGTTATATTGTAGAGTATGCTGCATCCTCAGACACCAACACCTGCACCTATAATGCCGAATGAAAAGCCTATAATAGGGCCAGTTCCGATAAATAATAACTTTGGCGCATTGCCAACTCCAGTTCAGCCACCTCCTAGACAAGAGTTTCAACCTGTTCCAGCCCCCGTTGTTCATCCTAACACACAGTCTGGTCCAGTATTTTCAGGTAGTATTGAACATAAGTAATATTTCTTATGATTACTGATGCAATCTTTCATAAGTTGCTCCAGTGCAGGATGTGGACCTACGATCTTTGGATCTTAGAAGTACGGATCCTAGAATGACGCGTAGCATTGGTGATCAAGATATGAGGACATTACCTGGACAATTGCCCAACCCATTACCACCTGTTGGTGAAGCGTACGTACTTATTGTATTAATTAATGATTACAGATTATGTTGAATTAATACAGAATATTGAATTGATTGGCTAAATCATCTTTCTAAAATACTGTTTAAAAAGTTATTACATTATACCTATTATTGATCTCTTTCATTTTAGGTATAATCGAGATCCTCGAAATAATTACCCCAACGATCCAAGACAACAAAGATCAGATCCTAGACAGAAATCTATACGTAAGCATCTTCAAGTTATCAAACACGGTATGTTTCACATTTAATTTTTTTTTGATTACTTTTCAGCACCACCTGTGCAGAATACGCCGACGCCAGCAGCGCGACCTCAACCTGTTCCAGCGCCGGTGGGGGTTCCTCCCCCACAAGCGGCTTTCCGGGGCAATTCTGGAATGTCCCCAAATATTGGGCCATCCGGTGCTTCTGATCAAGAGAAGGTAGTCACGCGTTTGACGTTTAATTCGTTATTTATGTTGTTTGATCTCATTTTTTTGTAGGCTGCACTCATTATGCAAGTATTACAACTCTCTGATGAACAAATCGGTCTTTTACCACCAGAACAACGGAATAGTATCTTAGTATTAAAAGAGCAAATAGCGAAGAGTACTCAACGTTAAATGGGATATAAGCAAAGTCTCCGGAATTTCATTTATTAAAATATATTACTTTTTTTTCTAATAAATCATACTTCATAAATATATATTGTGTAATTTTTTTCATTCATCCTGTATGTAAGTTTTGTAATAAATTATTTTAGAGTGTCTAAACTAAGATATCGCCCTGCCTATGTGGCAGAATTAATTAATAACAAACGTCTTGTAATTGGTGAGTTTATCAAAGATGAAACAGTCTTGTTTTTAAATTCATTTATTAAATATCTAATACATTATATATATTTGATCGTCTAATCCTAAGATAAATATTATATTGTAAATTTTTATTTTTATACAAGAAAAAATACAAAAAGTCGCACTTAAACGTTTATTACACGTCGGCCTTATGGCACCCGGCTGCTTAAAGAAATAAAAAAAATTACGGTACATACTGTTAAGAGCAAAAAAAGTGTCATGTGCAAAGAACTTTAATTCCTACATTTAAGGGTAACATCGATAAATTAAGTAAATAACGTCGGAAAGTCCATGGTACAAACTTACAGATAAGTCGATAAAAATTGTTACATTTGCTAATAATAACGTTAAAGAATGAAGAATTACGATGTGAAGATATAAATGAGTATTTTTTTTAACGTAGAGAGTCATTTATCAGTCGCCTTAAACCTTAGAAAAGAAAATTATCAGAAAGATCAAGCTTTTCTATCTATACCTTTTTATACCATGGAAATTATCATTCGCTAGCTCTAACTTTGGTTTAATTATTTACAAAAATCACAAAAAGCATCAATATATACATATACATTAATCTGTATCGTCTATCAACACAAAACGTCACCAGGATCAAATTCAGAATAAAACTAAATTTAGTTCAAAGTAAAAGATATCAGATCATGTAAATGCTGCAAGTAATTTCTAATCTGAAACGACATATTTTTGAATACTCTCGTTATTTATTATACAGTATCATGCAACGTAGCTGATATTTTTACATTGCTGTACTATTATATTTTACATATTTTAATATCTTTTGATTATATACTTCAGACATGGTGGGTGTTATCTTTTATTTGAAATTTAAGGAACGAAAAATACATCGAATCAAATCCAACTCATTGAAACACATCAAGTAATTCATCTCGATAAAATGAATCAGTGGCAATCGTAATATGATTAAGATTTAGTGATTATGCTTGAATGTTTAGAAGTTATCTTGGATCCTGCAGGTATTCGATGCTAATACCCGGTCCATGAACCTCTCGTGCAATCTACAGGAACCATTTACGAATGAAATGGTTTCAGTTCTAACTTGTGCAAATCCATCACGTTTGTATTACACTTTCATGTGACACAAGGTGAATATTAAGAATCCGATACCCAACGAACAAGATAAAAGCTACCAATTTACAGTGCGACCCGAAAACAAAGCTGTGCCTTTCACCGTTAACATGCAAAGGATGGTGTAAAAACGGAGGGATGTGGTTAAGAAGTTCTACACAGCTTTATTTCAAAGTGAATAAGAGAAGACGGTTATTAAAGGAAGTGGTACTTCATGGGAGGAACGTATTAGTATTATTCACTTGCCCTATAAATTAGTTCGTCATCGCTAATAACTGTGTTTATTAAACGTGTTATATATTATGATGGTAATTTAGAGGAAGGTAGGGTTAGATTAGAGTAAAACACATAGTTTTTAGCAATATATGAAGTGGAATGTATAATACTACTCATTGGTATACCGATATTCACTAAATCCAACCTATTTCATGTCCGATTTGATTTGTAAACAGAGTAATTTAAAATCAAGAATATGGAAACTACTCAGTGCAAAGTTGTGTATAAAACTGCTACAGTTTACAACATTTTAATAGTAAAACACGACTCAAGTTCTAGTATCGATCAATATTGTACTATTAAAATGTGGTACGATAAGATTTACAAAGTTAGAACCCAACCACCATATAAAGTAACCAATTTAAATAGTGATGTAAAGCAAAGAAAGGATAGTGGAGATAAGAAAATTAGTGCGAAACTTTTTCCGTAACTATTAGCTTACTGTGTAACATTAAATGTGAAAGCGTAAAGAAGAAATGTATTGGAATTTAGAGAAGATATTCAGATGTGGTTATACATTTTCATGAAATATTTATAAATTATATGCTGTGTTTCAATGTGACGAATCCGTTTCGCTTAAATATATATAGGAAGGGTAATAAACGCATTCCAACAAGTAAAATTAATGCAGCAAAGAAAAATGTCATTTGTAATATCTTCAACGAACTACTTATACGTCTCTTGCATTCATCAACCTCACGATTTATATAATAAATATAACAACAAGCGGCAACGATATAAAAATTATAATACTCTTGACTTCGGCTGAGGCCCAGCCCTAATGATCACAATTCCCAGTCTGCATGGTCGAATGGTATATTAACCCATTCAACAGATCACTAATTTCAAAACCGACCTGTGTCTGCTATCACCGCAGATCTAGGAACAAGTCCTTTTTGCGTTCCCCTACAACAGAGCAGCCATTGTTCGTCTACATCCAATACGACTTTCAATTTTTCCCCTTCGTTGAACGACAGATGTCCACTTTCTGAAGATAATCTATGCGATAAGGTTCTTACTACCCTGAAAAATAGTTTTATACATAAATGTATGTAACATAATTGGTTATATTAAACTTACTTCGGTGTCTGGGATTGAGTGCTTGGTTTACGGTTGACAGATGTAGAGACCGCTCTCCTTTGCGGGACTATTTTTCCATTTTTGCTGTTTTGACCGACTGGTTTGTATGGTAAACTGCTTGGTCTAGTTGCATGTTGCCTTGAAGTATCTCCATGTTCTAGTTGATCTAATCTACTAGTTCTGCGATAAAAAAAAGCGCACGCGCAGATGATAATTTTTATCGATTCTATAACTTAATCTAAAACACTGTTGCAAATATAATTGATCTTCTCTTACCTTATTGCTCCTTTTTTTGGCGCCGAATTATTTTTGACTAGATTATTCGTTTTACTAACAGCCCCAGTAACTTTTTTCACGATTCCTCCAGGAGGTGTCAGCACCTTCTTTGGCGTAACACCTTTCGCAGTGGGTTTCGTAGTATTTGGCGATATTGCTATTGGTATACCAGACGGCTTAACCGGAGATGCTACTGGTCTCGGAATTTTAGACTTGTTATGAGTTGGAGATTCAGGAGGTGACGTAGATTCTTTCCCGCTAAGCATTTCCCATTTCCTTTGCAACTTCTTGAATTTCTTCCCGTTCAGTGGTTTATCGTCAGAAAAATTGGATTCTAGTGACTCAGGGGCATCCTGAGGTATATTCTCTGCACGGGTTATTTCATCCTCGTGTTGCACATTCTGGTGGTGATTATTTTCCAAACTATCAGTATATTCTTCTTCGGAGTCGTGGGCTAATCTACTGTAGGCTTGGTACAATTTCGAGGAAAGCGAAATACCTGACCAACGCTTTTTCGCAACTGTCGTAACATCTTCGCCTAATTTAAAGCTGGGTTTTGATAGGTAACCTGGATCTACACAAGATCTTGGACGTTGTTTCCCAATTGCCGGTTTGAAATTCTCTGAGGAATTCAAAAGGTCTGGTAAAGCTTTATCCGGACTTGTCGTAGAGTTATGTAGTACTGTTATTGGAGCAGAAACTTCTTCGGTGTCCGAGAGGTTGCTATGAGAAGAGGAACCGGATTTCCAGGTCTATAATTCAAATAAAAAAGTCTTTCGTTTTTCCTCTTTAAATAAGGGTAAGTCAACAGTTTATTTGTTCTCCGAAGAAAAATTAAAATTTAACATGCATAAAATGTCGTCGGAGTTCAGGCATTTTTCAACGATCAAACTTGGGGCGTGCACTCTTTCAATCTTCATTAATGACCTTGTCAATTGCTTCCATTGTGAATCTCATGCTTTTATCAGTTTTTTGCGGATGACATGAAAATATTTTACAAGATTAACTCCGCCGATGATCGTATGTTAAATTTTAATTTCACCTTTGTTCGGAGATTAACTGAACTTTACCAAACATCCTACCTTTACATGCGTTGGACTAGTCAAATGCTGATAGGAATCGATCCTTTTCAAACTTTGGTGCAGCTGTCTATACTCGAACAACAAATCAAATTGGAAGGGCAATAAAGCTAATGGTTGCAGCGATGCTATCAGAGTATCTAATAAACTTCGTACCGATGCGCTTCCGGTTAGAGACATAAGCAGCAAAGAATTCGGCTCGTAATGCTTCTTGATTACGCTTTCTCTCGTTCTTAAAAAGCTAGCCCACGCGTCTAGTGATCTTACGTTCAATAAACCGAATACGAAGGCATTAAACTTCACCAAACCTTCCGTAATCGCATCTTCCGCGTTGATACGCATTACCAATTCATTCAGTGCTTTCGTAAGTGGTCCTTGATGAGCGGACGCTTCGACTACTTGCCAAACGGAATTCCCAATTGCCCCGAACGATGTTTCTAATGTCGGTTTGAGGCCATCGCTTAAAACAGCGTAAAGCGAGGGGCAAAGGCATGAGAGAGCTAATTTTGCGCAAGATGGCGTCATTTCTGAATCTCCCAAGGTGTTAAGTTCGCATTGGTCAGTCGCTGGTGAAAAGTGATGGATCATTTTCTCGACGGCATCAGTTACTGCTGATACTAAAGCGCGTTTCTGGCTAAGATCGCAAATTGGTTTATGGGTTGGAGTGGTATGAGGGCTTGAGTAATTTTCTGGACTAGTTTCACCTTCCTCGCATATTGGCATGTCTACTAGAGTTTTAGCCTAAAAAAATAAGCGGATTACTCTGTATACTTTATCCTTTTTAATATTAAAAGCTTCCTGAATAGAATGGCAAGCATTTTTATCAATTACAAAGAGATATACAGGCTTGGGTTAAAATACGGAACCATGCAAATATCTTTAAAACGAAAGCGATGATATTAAAGGAACTTTGTAGGCAAGTGTAAGGTTTAACCGTAACTTACCTACAAAGTTTCATCAATATCAGTTTCCGTTTTAAAAATATTTCTTTGGTTTCATAATTTATCCCAACCCTGTATAAAAAAATTATTGGAAAAGCATACCTGATATTGTCTTTGAGTATTACTCATCATAGCCGAAACGTTTGGTGAGTTATTCGGTGCCGTTGTGAATTTTGGCTCGTTGGTCATTTTCGGTAAAACTTTCACCCGTTCAGCGAAGCTTACGCTCTTCTTCGAACAATCTTGATTGATTCTCAACGCCAAAAACCTACTGACACAACTTCTCAGCTGCATCAAACTCTCTTCGTTGGTCTCCTCATCGGACACCAAAGACATTCCACTGAGTTTCAAAAACTCCTCCAATTGAACAATATCTTCGCAACTCAGGTTGGTAAAAACGGGATTTCGAGATAATGTAGTGTATACTTCTTGTTGTTCATCTAGGCTGCTACTTGATGTTCCCGCGTCTACACCTTCGTCTTCAGTCTCACTCAAACGCTTATTCCTTGGTAAAAAGTAAGGTTCGTGATATGGTTTAGCTTCTTCGTCTTTGCTGATAGTTTCTACCATGCTATAGCGTTTAGCTTGCGTTGTTAATAATTTTTCTCCTTTTCTAAGGATTCCTCTGGGAAGCGGAGGCCTTGGTGGTACTATTTCTT
Source organism: Oryctes borbonicus (assembly GCA_902654985.2). NCBI lineage: Eukaryota > Metazoa > Arthropoda > Insecta > Coleoptera > Scarabaeidae > Oryctes > Oryctes borbonicus. Next base: position 1,338,616 of record LR736885.1, on the reverse strand, counting down.
GCCTGTTTTGATCAGCTAAACTGATGGATCGTTTTGGAAGAGGTGGAGCAGCCATGGTTGTTATAGATCTTTGTTTTTCGCTTGTAAGGAGACTTGCTTCTGAGCTAGTAACACTATCGTAGCGATACACGAAAAGAGGATTTAGATTGGTCGTCGCAGGGCTTCCTTGGGAATCTGTCAAAAGCATCGTGGAAGATCCCCTATATCCAGAACTTGGTTGGGTTGTCGTGCTCGAAGAAGATGATGCTCGATCCAAGCTGTTTGTTCTTTCTAACATTCCATACTCGCAACTTAAAGGTCTCCTCTCTTTCCTCCTGGTATATTCCTTCTTATGTATGTGTTGAGCAACTTCTGGAACGTCCGCAAGTACCTTTTTATATTCACTAGGCAAAAGGACGTTCAGTGAATCCCAATCTTGAATATGGGAAAATCCTTTCTTTTTAAGAGCTTCAAAATCGTTACAACTAAATGGTCTTCTTCTTTCAGGTATTGCAGTTCTATGCTGTTGAGGCATTAATAATACTTTTGTCAGATCTTCATCTTTATTCTTTAAAAAGTCCAAGTTTGGAAGGGCGTAGCTAGGATATAATATATATACAGGTTTGGGTATCTCGCTCTCTTCTTTAAGCTTCGTCAAAAACGATGGTTCGACAACTTTAATGCTTTCCTTTACATTATTGCAATTTAATTTGTAAGGAACATTCTTTAATACTTCCGGGAAACTTGTTTGCATGCTCCTATTCATCAAATTCACGGGTACATGTTTTGAGAATTTTGTCTGATGTTTCCTTTCCGTGTAACTAGAATTTGTACTATCTGAAGATAAGCTAATACCCAAACTATTGTTCCGCTTAGTATTGGTTGACTTAGATCTAAAATTTTTCTTATTGTCGATGCTGTTATTGTTATTGAGATTAATATAATTGCAACCGTAGTATTCGCTACTATTCTCCATCGATTCAGATTTTCCCGTGCTTTCAGATAATTGCTCCACCGATTCGCTTCTCGACATGTGTTCTTGATCTTCCTGTATAATGTCGTAGCTTTTTACGTTATTGCTAGCGATCTTTTGATCGAGTAAACTATCTTCGAGTTCTTGCTCCGATGGTTTTCTTTGGTCTGGGAAAGGTTTCGTTTCTGATATGTTGCTGTCACTAGATTGGGTTACAGGCCAATTTTCGCTATTTGAAGAGTGATCCAGCGCAGTTGACATTCCTTAAAAGTAAGAAAGAAACATTGACATGATTCGACTGTCCTCTTTTTTATGAAGTACGAGTATTGTCCCATTCACGATTAACGGACTAAATTTCGACGTAAGTCAAGGTAAAACAATAACTTACCTTCAGCACTCATACTTTTCTGTTTCATAAATAGTTTGACTAGGCTGAAATTTTGTTGTTTATTAACGTTCTCGCTACAGCTGCTGCTACTTCCCGCATCTACAGAAGTTGCCATATCAGAAAGCTCCGTACCATTTCCACTGCTATGCTGAGCTTGGTGTTGGATATCGAATACTTTAACTGGTCTTCTTTTAACAGTACAAGTGTCACTCTAGCGTAAACAAGAAAGATAAACAACGTTAATGTCCGTATTTGAGATTAGGGAATATTAAGAATACGTACCGAACTATTACTCATATTGTGTCCTTTAAAGGTGCTACTTGCTAGCAGGCTCATTAATTTCTGCTTATATAAATTTGGCATACTCTGGCTCTTTAGGGGATTTTCTCCCAAACAATAGCAATTTTCGTCGCTTGACTGGTTATTATTTCCTGAGGGTAATCGTCGTAATTGGTTATCACTGCTTCTTTTCTTCAATTTGCTCCAGGTAGTAAATGTACTGCAATCAGATTTCGTCATCGAAGTGTCCATTATTTTAAGGTTTCGAACGTTCTTTTGTAGGTCGTTCGTCCAATTCGTACTACCAACACCAGAAGCGTCACTTTTATCTACGAAGGAAATATGAATAATATCGATAAGGAATTATTTTGCGAAGCCGATTGGTTTTATGGTTTGTGCTTTGAAGTATCAATTTTCCCACCAAATGGTGGTCAAATGACCCATACAGGCGAAACTTGCCGAAAGCGTGACGTAAATCTCAAAGAAGGAAGTCTTTAATTTCTTATCAAATATAGCGAGAACATGGCGTTCGTTCTTTGTATGGCCAGGAAAATTGAGAATAAAGCAAGGCTATTTTTTTACAGAGTTTTACATTTTTGTAGGGTACATAGTGCTCTGTCCGAGTCTCTTGTGGTCAACTACACCGACAAAAATTAAAATTTAATCTTAAATTAGAACGATACGTAGAATGTGACAATTACAGTCAATTAGATCACATTCTACCTGTCGTTTTAGCTTAACTCAAGATTAAATTTTAATTCTTGCGAATGCAATTGGTCACATAATGTACCCTATTTAAAATGATAAATACAATACTTCGATTTTTAATATGTAGCACATCTTGTGCGTTAAATTAACTTACGTCGAATATATTTCCACTACTAATACACACGTATAACTACACTAGCTTGAGTAATACAAGTTACAATTACATAACTAGAAATACACCACGTAACCCTCTAACTGATGCTATGTACGCCCGTTAGTGAACTGAATAGGATCTATCATTATTAGTTACTAGAACAGCTTGGGTGGGTAAATATTAGTAAAGAGTGTTTGAAGAATTGTATGGTGTATATATCGATAATCTTTCTTAATAGCTCAAGTCTAACTCTGATACGTGCAAGATGAATCAATAAGAATATATTCGGGTAATCGACATTTAAGACTAATTAAATAATAATAACTATATTTTCGAGAAAATATGATAATACGTTGTTATTATTTATTTTAGATTACACTCTATATTTAATTTGTTTACACATTAAATCGATATCCTAAGATTACTAGTCGGCTCTACAGGGCCGGAAGCAATATTTCAAACCACTTTCAATTAACTAACTTATGAAGCATATCTATAGTCGGTTTCACGGTGAGTGCAATGAGATAAGAAATTGGAGGTAAGGCTTCCGAATACTGCCAATCGATTTGGTGATTTATATATACACTGCCGTTCAGTGAAGTTCGGTCATACAATAAAAATCTACTATATCACACTGTATACAATTATTAATACATAAAATTAGAAACATATTAAGCATACACTCTTTTCTAAGGGATTAAAGCCATAAATTATTATGTAAAGTAGAAATATTGCGACAACCACAATAAAGTCCCTTTTATTATCATTCCAAGAATTTCTCGGAAGTACCGATCTTTTGAAACGGGTCGTTTGGGGATTATTAACGAACAATACATTTAGGAAATATACCGCAGTATCACTTTTGTTTATTTATCACGGGCGTAAAGATATAAATTAGCTTCATTTTACTGTTAAACGTGTGTTGGTCTGCATTTGTCGTTTTTGCGCGAAAGTTTTAAGAAAATTTACTTCAAAATGGCACGTGGCAAGCCTACCAGTGTAGAAAAACGTTCACGCATTATTACGCTGTTTGAAGAAGGATATTCAGGGCGACAAATTGTTGAAAAAATAAATATGAGAAGTTCAACAGTAAATGACATCATACAGCGATATCGGACAACTGGAACTACAGAAAATCATGTTCATCCTGGAACACCTAGGAAAACAACAAAAGCTAAAGATTTGAGAATTGTATTATTAAGCAAACGCAATAGAAAATTAACAGCGCCACAAATAGCAGCCGAAGTCAATCGCGGCCGTGAAGAACAAGTTTGGGCGAGTACGGTAAAACGTCGACTTCAACAAGCGGACCTTCATGCACGCATTGCCATTCGAAAACAAAATCGACGAGTTTATGTCCGAAGATCTAACACCGAAAAATGATCCCGAACTGCATTGTGCCTACAGTGAAGCAAGGGCGTAGTTCTGTGTTAGTGTGGGGATGTTTCTCCTTTGCTGGGACGGGAGATTTATGCAGAGTGCAGGGTGTAATGAGGAAGGAAAATTATTTTGCAATACTCCAGAATCATGCAGTGCCATCAGGATTGCGTACAATAGGCCGTAACTTTACATTCATGCATGACAACAACCCAAAACACACTGCATTAGTGTGTAAGAACTATCTAAAGGAGCAAGAAGAACAGCACACCCTGAAAATAATGATATGGCCCCCACAAAGCCCAGATTTGAACCCTATAGAGTTGTTGTGGGATGAACTGGACAGGAGGATCCGAAAAATATGCCCAACTTCACAAGAACATTTACGGAATATTCTGCAACATGAATGGATTAATATTCCACAATCCGTTTTAACAAAACTTATCGAAAGAATGCCTAGAATAGTTCGAGCGGTGATTAACAGCAAAGGAGGTTTTTTCGATGAAAAAAAAAAAAATAATGTTCAGTATGTTATATTAGGCCAGAATAACTTTTTATTTATTTATTTTTGTCTTTTTTACCTGTACATACAATAAAATTGCATTTTGTTTTTAGTTTCGTTTGTTTCTGCAACCTTTTCATGTTTTTTACTAATCGACCGAACTTCTCTGAACGGCAGGGTACATTAGTGGAAAGCCCATGTTTCACTTAGTAGAAAATGACCATTCTTTTTTTTACCAATTGAAAAAAAAGTACTTAAAAATCGTCTCAACGTGAAACCAGGTACAACTACAGATAATAGTAAGCAGATCACAGACAATCGCTGAGCATTGCATTTGGAACTACCCCAATAATAGCAATATTTTTGAAACTTTCCTTATCTCTAAATTTACATTATGGGCGATGTTCTAAATTTATTTTAAAATACCTTTTTAATTTTGTTTGTATCAAAAAGAATCAATCTTCCCGGAAATCACGTGAACTTGATTATTAATCATAAAACGATATCCCCCTTCTTTTCCCATATCAAATTCTTACCAGTTTCATGAAAATCACTATCTTCCGAATACATGGTCACGGATCCTTCGAAAGCGATGGTGTAATTATCCTTATTCGCTTGACATGTCAACATAATATCGTGTTCGTTGAGAAGATCGCAATCCAAAGAATCGACACTGAAATTGGCTCCTGGCATGGGCGTTTCTTTCACCGGGCTGAACAGCAATTCCGACTTGCATATAGACATTGACGTTGAGTTGGCCGAATCTTCACCTTGAGAGCTGCTATGAGGACTTATCGAACTGTCGAAATCGAATTTCGCCATCATCGAACCGGAGACGCTGGCGAAACTCTCGCCCTGTCTGTTATTCTGTAAAAGCACCATTGAAAATGAAAACGAATTTTTACTTAATTGGAGGTAATCTGTTTAAAGCGATTTAATTTGTTTTTCCGTAGTTAATGCTTTGAACTAATTTTTATTACTGTTGGAGTTTATAGATGTAAACGGAAATGTGACGTAAAACCGCGGAGATTACCCAAACAAAAATGTATTATGAATGATGAGTAAGATACTGACAAGAGCGATATTTCTTAACTTAAATAATTTTTTAATGCTACGTATGAGTACTAGAAAAAAAAACGTTTTGTATAAAATTATTATACGGAGTGTCCGTTTAAGGATGAACAGTGGCTCTGCAGGATAAAAAAAATTAATTATGGAAGTAACCACAGGCATATCAAAAATGGTTTTAATAGTCAGACTTGATTGCTGAGGGACCCAACTAATATAAGAAAGTAAAGAAAGCATAATTTCTCGAAATTAACATGGAATAGTCAGTTAATATTACTGTCAACAACAATAAAAGATTGCATTCATAGTAATGGCAGACTTATCATAGCGAAGTAATTTTAAAAATAATTCGTAATAAACACAAATATTCGCAAAGTTACAGTTTCAAAAGAAAGACTGAGTCTTTATCAATAATAACTCACAGTGAATGTATCCTTCCATTTAAAAATTAAAAAAATAATCTAAAAAAAAATTACTTTCAAACGACACAGAAACAAATGCTTTAATTAAATAATGCTCCTTAATGATACCAAAATTTCGCTTTAAAACGAATCTTCTTCTTCTTACCTTTTCTATACATCTATTCTCTAACAGACTATTCGCACGTACTAAGTATACGTGACAACTTTTATATTTTGAATTTTTTTGTTGAATCCTTTAAAACTGTTCATACTTAAACGGACCCCATATTATCGCAATAATTTTCATATCAAAAAAAAAATTATACAATGTGATTCATTCATTGTAGATAAGGACTAGATTTAAATTTGGCAACGTTGCGAAATTTCGTGTTTGTTAATCATCTCAAAAATAAAATTGCTCTGTGAGACATATGATTAAAAAAGAAAAAAGGCTCACTTTTTTCCTTTTACCTCCAAAAACCTTTATTTGCCACATTTTCAGTGGCAAATTCCATCCGGTCTACTCAAAATTCTTGCGTTAAGATTTATCGCAAATTTCAGGAATTCTATCGTTATCTGAAATATTTTGATATGTCTACCGTTTCCGATTGCACTTATTTATTTTAATTGGAACCCTAAATAAATGTCTGCCTCATAAACTTCCGAACTAGCTAACATCAAAAAGAAGATATTCCACTTTCTCAAGATAATTTTAAAAAGAAACCTGATTTTATCTAAGTTGAGGAGAGAATCACGCTTATTATTCCAGATAGAGAATAGATTTAAATTTGGCAAAATTGTTAAATTTCTTTTTGTTACGAACCCCAAGGGAGAATGTTTATATAACACCTCAGTTGTTCCGCCAATGTATAACACCACGTTGACAAAAGTTAAGGAATCGTGAGAAATTAGGGGAAGTTTTTTTTTTTTCCAAAAAATACCGGATAAATATGAGATAACAGCATAGTAATATACCAACCTCTTGACTTAGATGATCCGTACACATTGGTGGTAAGTTGGTAAGTAAAGCATGAATATCCTCCGTCCTGAAACTTTCCATATCAGCCTCGGCTAAATTCGCGTCCATATTTTTAGCCAAAGCATCGTAATATCCGATATCGTTCGCCTCGTACGATTCTGGTAGAGATAATATACTGGTGTGATGATTGTCCCGATACCTGTAACATAAAAGAAAATGTAGGTTAAGCGCTGTTAATATTTTTCTTGACTTGTAGGTATTATTTACGTACTGATATGACCGATAATAGCTCATATTTTATTGGAGAAATCTTTAATATGCATATAAAACTTGAATGGTTAAAAAAAAAATTAAAAAAGACCGCATCAACACGGTTGTTTGTTATAATCTCGTAACACACCCAATTCTACATCTGCTGGTAATAAAACTCAAAAACACATAAAATTGTTTTTTTTTTATGAACTGGGTTTCTACCTTTTGAAGAAGGTTTTATAATTTCTCGTAATAAACTTGATGAGAAAGAAAAGTATCATTTGCAACTGTTCCAATGGATATCTTTGGTTGGACATATTGTTCGGAATAGTAATTCCCCAAAATTTTTGATAACTAATTCGATACAAAATCCAAAATTTTGCTATCGCCAAATCAAATAAAAAATTAAAAATCGTTTTTACGGTTCATTTCATGGTGCCTACATTAATGAACAACTTGCCAGACATATCAAGTGAGATAAAGACTATTAGATGGCGTTTCCGTAGGTTCCATTGAGATGGACACTGGGTCTCAGTAGGATAAACGAAACCAGGGATGACATTAAACTAGAAAAACTATAAGAATGTAACTTCGTCGCTTACGAAACCATTTATATGAAAAAGAATGTAATTCTGTTAAACAAGGAAAAAGGTCTACTGAACCGTTCAGCTTTGATGGATCTATTGGTGCAAAATGGAACATATGTTTAGGTTTTGTGCTATACGTCGGAACCATTTCTTTCAATTTCATATATTGTTTTAGGGTATCAAGGCATCAACGTAGGTACTAATGCGAATGCTCCGAATTACTCAAATAAATTATGTGGGGAGGAGTGTGCCGATGCGTTAGTGCTTGCCAACAATAGGATTCCTAAAGTACGCATTTACATATCGGACGGTTGAATGTTGTGATGTTTGCATAATTTTTTTTTCAATTATCAATACTCACGTCGATTTAGGCAATCCACAACAGTGCATCTTCTTAACTATCTAAACATTTTTTAAGTCCTAGGCACACAAAGATCACTTCACATACCACCTCAGATGACGTCAGAATAGCACGAACAAATTGACCGTTTGAGAAATTCGTGACTAAACGCGCTACGTAATATTTGGTAAGCACGATTCCTTGTATTTGATAAGATATAGTACGAAAAATACCGAACTGGAAATAATCTGCTACTATTCACTTCGTACTTCCGCAGTTATCCACGGGGTCTTTTCAATGGCGGAAAATGGTAAAATATTCGCTAGCCGTATGCGCCAACGCTTTTCCGTCTAAAATTACTTTCAACTTGGTTGGAAAATGAGGCACCGCCGGTATATTCTGCTCGGTGTTGCATCGTTAGCGTTTATTTTTAAAAAGCACGAAGGTTAGAGCAGAATTATTTCCAATTTGTCCAGTGTGTATATTTTAAATTCGGTTTTTTTGGATGCCTTCCACGTACGCACGTGCTGCATAGGTACACCCATTTAATTTAGTCAGAGTAAATGTATTCTGGCAAATTTCAGTGAAAATATTCTTGAACTTGGCTGGGTTTTACCTTCACGTTTGAAATTAAAATAGATCCGCAATGATATGTAAATCTGTTTTCCTAAAGAGGGATACAGTTAATTTTTTTTCTTATAAATTTGGAGCCATTAATATGAGTAACGAAGCTAGCGTGTAGTGGCAGAAGAAAACATTTTGGAAGCAGGAGTATCCCTAGGCTCTATTTTGGGTCCCCTGCTTTTCCTAATTTCCTAATAAAACCATCGGTCAGCCGAATTATTATTGAATGCTGAAAAAATGTATCTATGGACTTTTAATACGGATCTTTTAAATGCAAATATTGACAATACTGAATTAATTTCGAATATACCGGAAACGGATGTCAACTTGCTTATTTAAACAGAGCATCCTGTATATTTTTTTCGTTTTCTGATAGCACACATTTTATTGACAGCAGAATGGAAAGCCAGTAACTGAGAAAGCATTTAAGTTACGACATTTTCTGGCCATACAGTCAGTATATAATACTGCTGTACAGTTAAAAAATTTGTAAAATTAATAATACAGGACGATACAAAAGATTATTGACTTATATTAACCAATACGACGCGATAACTCGCTTATTTTAAATGGAATGTCCTGTATGTTATCAACGCCTGTGAGGAGTAAATTCAGATAGAAACCGACACAAAGAAAAATATATTAAATAAGAAGACAACAAGTTAACAAACTGAAAATATGAATATAAAAAATATATTTAGGGAAACGTTAAATCTATACATAGGTATACGTTACTTTTTATAAACGCAGACTTCCCAATGTTTACTGAAACGACAAGGCAGACACGTACCGGAATAACTCCCCACAGCGTTTATCGCTTTGCCCTGTTTATCGCGATCATCTCCTGTCTTCTGGCTCTGACGTGTTCCTCTTCATCTGCGACACGGCGCTTCGTTTCCGCAGGAAGTGCGACAGTAAACGGGATCCGCGAACAATTCAAGCCGTAAGCGAAGCGGTTTCTTGCGCCTAACGTGCGTTCGATACGCGAATGTTGTTACTTCTGCTCGTTTCGTAAACAAACTCCATTTTCGCAAATTTATTCGTCAGGTGGGAAGCGAATAGGCGAGCATTGAAGGTTAGGGAGTGCTTAGACGATATATTATTAATGATTGGCAATATATTTGCATCCATTTTGCGTCTTCTAAAAGGTTTTTCATTAAGAGCAACTCGACTTAAAACACGCAAGAATGATCTCTTTGGCAGCGCCGGCAGGGATGAATTCGTTGAATCATCGATGTTCCGTGATTTTCTTAATAAATTCGGGATAATTGTCCAAGATTCTTTAAGGCCCGATTACCGAACCGACGCCGCAACAAGTGATCGTCGAACGCTTACTGTAAACAAACTATTCGGCCGATTTCTGCGTTTTCAACAATCACAAATGTCAAATTTTACGAGGACCGTGATTAAATCTTGGTAAAAACGTAAGACGTAACCTTCTTGCCACTATGTACAGTGGCGGCCATGTAAATAGCACAGGTAAACTGATATGGATGAATTGATAAATTTGTAAATGTTAACAAGTGATTTATTTAACTTAGCTTAAGAAAAATGTAGTAGATGGCATGCAGTTTATAATAAATACACAATATTTTATAAACTTCAAGATAAACAAATTAAAAAAATAAATATATTATTTTTAAGTGGGCATAGAAATAGCACACTTAATAACAATAACGAAACACTGTATTATTTCTTTTTTTTAATTCTTTTTTGCTTTTACATTTAATATTTTGTTGGAAACCCTTTACAAGCCAATATTGCTGCACATCTTCTCGGCGCACTTTCAACTAATTTTTGACATCTCTCTACAGGAATGTTATGCCAGGCTTCTTCAATAGTATTCCATTATTCGTCTAATGTCGCTAGAGATTTAGACCTTATAACAACCTCAAAATCGCCCCATAGATTTTCTATGGGATTTAAATCAGGGCTTTGTGCAGGCCATTCTAACACTCGAATCTGTTTCTCCTCTAGCCACTGTTTTACGGTCCTCGCCGTATGTTTGGGATCATTGTCGTGCATTAAACCCCAGGTTACTGGAAGAAATTCATCCGCATATGGTTCCATCACGTTTTCTAAAATGTTGCCATAAACATACTGATCCATTTTTCCTGCAATTCTGAATATAGGCCCTACAACACGCCATGACACAGAAGCCCATACGATTACGCTTCCTCCACCGTGTTTCAATGTTTTTGTAATGTATCCAGGGTTGAATCTCTGATTGATGGGGCGCCGCACCTACATTTTTCCGTCAGACCCAAATCGGATGTATTTGCTCTCATCTGTCCAACGTACAGATTTCCAGAAAGAAAGCGGCTTTTCTTTGCGCATTTTCGCAAACAGTAATCTTCTTTGACGGTTTTTATTTGACACGAGTGGCTTTCGTACTGCAATACACCCATGTAAGTTAAATTCCTTCAGCCAACGTCGTATTGTTCTTCTCGATATATCAATATCAATTTGTTTATTAAATTCGGTTTTTATTTGTGTATCTATGCGAAAAGGATCTTCTTGACTTAATCGACGAATAAGGTTGTCTTGTCGTAAGGTTGTTTTACGAGGCCTAATTTTCCGTTTCTTGTTTTCTAAAGTTTTTTCCGTCTGAATATGCTTTATCGCATTTTGTATTAATTTATGTGAACAATTTAATGTTCGTGATATTTCTGAAATTGATATGCCCTTCTCTTTCATGGTGCAAATTAACTCTTTTTTCTCTGGTGTGCAATGTTTTCCTCGTCCCATTATACTAACACCTAAATTTTTGTTATTAATAAAACGTTAATTTTAAAAGTGGTAAGTACACCACTTTTTTGGTACAAAATAACTCGAACCGTAACACTATAAAAAGATTCCGCTACAGAACCGACAACTGTGCTATTCATGTGCCTGCTAGAAAAGTGAAACTAATTTTTTTTTCATCGAATGCCGAATTATTGTTCTAGAATACGTAGCTAGGGGAAGTACACGCAACCTTCTCGGGGACTCTCACGCTAGTTTCCTAAAAATTTAAACGGGAACAGCTTGAGCGGTTAATTCAAATGAAATTTGATGCCTATGCTATTCATGTGGCCGCCACTGTATATCAACTTGGATTAAAACGGCAGAAAAAAGTATAACATCGAAAGCTATGAATACAGGCTACGGATTAAATAAGCCAGGTGTAAATGAAGAATTAATTTTATCGCTGGATTAGGTAGAAGGGCTAATATTCTAGATTTTCCAATATACCATTGCGTTGTTTCATGCACACTAATGGTGAAGATATGATCAAACATACATATGCAAGTATGCATATATTAAAAAGCAATATGAAAAATACATAAAAGAATACCTGATCTGTATATAAAGTATGACACAAATCTCTTAAAACGCGTTCCGTTCCACCGAAAGTTCGTATCTGCCGCCGCCCGAACTGACGCAACAAGACATTCGTGTTAGTGAATAAATTAACTTACAATGGCCGTATAAGAGACCAACAAAGAGCATTTCGAACAACAAAAGAATTCGAAATCATGGTTGATTTGATGGCAACGATTATTGTAAATGTAGACATTGTAATGTTACATCTCTGAAAACATTTATCACTATCAGTGTAGCAGCGTTAATACCAAGAAAAAGAATTGGTGATATATATTCGTATGTGTAGTCATGGTATGCGAAGCATTAATTTATAAGAAATAGTATTTATCTTAATGTCACTGTTTTTAATGAATCACAAGCAACACAAAGGCGAAATTAACTTGAGAAGCCACCGCTATAAAGTCGTATCTGTTTGTTTAACACTTGTATTGTTTGTTTTAAGAGATCTCTTTTCTGTGAATTTCTATCAGTGTTTGTTCACGTTTACCTATGAATGAAGTAATACAGTCTTACTTACCCATAATCCAAAAACCATTGGTAGTCATTGTCCTGTATGAAATCTATGTCTTGAGAAGATGTATTGCTTAGATAACTCGCAGAGCCTGGGTGGTTGCTGTTACAATCCGAGTCTGGACTGAGTGCCGTCCCGCGGCCAACCAGCCCCACTTCCCCCATCGCTTTGCCTGTAAAACAAACAAAATGCGTACATTAGATGTGTAATAGGCAACATACGGCAATTAAGTTAAATGTAGATAGGAGAGGAGTTCGAGAAATAAAAAAAAATTAAATTCATTCAATTTAATTTTCTACATGGTCTCCTTTGACAATCTACAAAAAAATACGATTTCTTCATTCCTGCAAAATAAGTATATTCACTTCATCGTTTAGCCAAATCTCTTTCCGCCGAGACATTTTTTCAAATTCGGAAATAGGAAGTAATCGCTGGGGACTAAATTTGGTGGGTGCGGAAGCAATTTGTATCATAACTCATCGAATTTTGCCATGACGACGACATAAGTGTGCCCGTTATCTCGATGAAATAGAATTCTTTTCTTCACCAAATGCGAACGTTTTTCTTTCACAGCCTTTTTCAAGGTAATCAACACGGATGATGACGCGTATATCCCAAAACACTGTAGCCATGATCTTGTTGGCTAACAACGTGACTTTGAGCTTTATTTGGGGTCGATTGGCCACCGTTTGGACTGTTCTTTGGTCTCTGGTTTACTGTGATGAATCCATCTTTCGTTAACAGTCATGAATCGACCCCAAAAATCATTCGGGTTGAGCTTCAACATCCCCAAACATTCTTTTGAAGGAGACACACGTGCATATTTATGGTCAATTGTGAACAATCGCGACACCTATCAGCGATCTTACTAGTTTGTTAGTTGAGTGTAGGCTTTCACGACCGTAATCCATAGTAGAAATGTCTTTCGGGTGATGTCGTGTAGTTAATATTTTACTTGACGTAAGACTGCTGAGCAGCAAAAGACAACAACAGCAGTCTTTAGAAATCTTCTGAAGAAGCTGACAGGATGGTCACCGAAACGTCAAGTAAAATATTAACTACACGACATCACCCGAAAGACATTTCTACTATTACTAGTTTGTTAATTTTATCAACATTAAAGTTAAATATAAATGAGCTGTCGTCTGTCGATCAGTTCTCACAACTTCATTATTCAACGTTGTTATTGTAGATGTCTGCATTTATTTTTACTTTCCTTATGCAGGTCCTTTTTAAATGACAGAAAAAAATAAAAATGAAAAAGCAACATTCCAAACACCTTACAAAAAGTCGTTAAAGAACTTGTCCACGTACATATATTAAGAGCCGTCTGAATTGAATTTATACAGCCATCTTCCGTCCGCGACTCCATCCTCCGCCTTTCCAACTGTCAGTAAACGGATATTTCTGCCTGTGATCTCGGAGAATTGCCTCATAATCATATACTGCACCCGTTACGCAATAAAAAAAGAAGGAAAAATGCGCTCAATTGAAAGTTAAGTAATGAAACAGTTTCGGAGAGCACATGTTCGCTCGCGATGAGATCATCTCGTCGTTAAACTGTTGGTACCGCTTTCTAGATTAAAGAGGTTTAAATGCCAAAATGTTTGCTTATCTTATGCGTATATATTTCTATGGTTTACGTTAGATTCGAATTTGAACGATAAATATTTGAAATTTTCTCTATAATAAAACATGAATAGTATTCGATATTATTATGCATAAAATGCTGAATATGTGCATCTATTTTCCTGTTGATGTTTCGTTTTCTTTATAAATATGATGCTGATACAATGAAACACGTATCACGCTATAGTAGAAATGTCTTTCTAAAAGTCTTTAGAAATCTTCTGAAGAAGCTGACAGCAGGGTCAGCGAAACGTCAAGTAAAATATTAACTACACGACATCACCCGAAAGACATTTCTACTATGGATTACGGTCGTGAAAGCCTACACTCACGTATCACGCTACTTCTATGCATGATTTTCGACAGTATCTTAGCATAAAGGCTCTTTTACACAACCCGTACTTCTGTTATTTCTTAATTTTAAAAATTATATTTTGTGCATGTGCAAAAATAAATTAATCTAAAATAGTGGGATTAGAAGAACGCGGAGGAAAATCTACTAAACGGTTATCAAAAAAATATTCATGTTTGCAGTGTCGATCCTCAATCCCTCATCCATTGTCAGGTAAGAGAAGAGTCAAAAAGAAAGAAAGTTTACGAGAAAATACACGTCTCTACCTAATTGTGTATTGTCAAGTTCGGAGTACAATTGCCAAAAAAAAATATATGTAGGACAAACAATGCGTCGGTGTGTCTCACATTCTAAACATTCTTAATTAGTTGGAATGAGCGCTTTCCTCTTTGTTCTGTCGTTTATTATGCGCTTACTTTCAAAGAAACGTTATCGTACTCGCGCCACATAAATACGTGTACGATCACACCATCGCGTGCGTTAGTTATAGGATATGTTGATACCATCTTCCATTTCCCCATCAAAGGATTGCTGTGGGTTGCAGCAAAAAGTATCAACGTGAAAGATCGCTACATATGCGCGTGCAATTCAAGACGGCGAACAACGGAATTGGAATTGTTATGAAGTGACGTGGTGACTAACGTTTATAAATGAGGTTCAATTAAACGAGGCGACCCCTGCTCGTATAATTGCCTAGCTACGCTGCGTTATCAATTGTGCAGAATGCCGGCGACTCGCTAGAGACAACGTCACAGGCGACTCGTTTCTTTATTTCTTTTTATGTGCACATGTAAATAATGGCAATTGGATTAGTAATGAAGTTATGGTTAAATGAATGCCATTTAGTATTTATAACGGTCAGTTGTTACTTGTGTTATACAAATATGTTGCTACAAATTGCGATTATCTCTGCATGTATTTACATTGTACGAAAATCATCAGGAAAGCAGGAGATTCAAATTTTCAAATTAATTTTTCTATTTTGGTCTTGGCATTAACTGCATTTTTATATTCGTTCATTCGGTATGCGACTTACTAATATCGGAGATTCGATCTATTCCCGATGGTACGGAACATTTGCTTTGGAGGAACGGTTAATGCTGATATACAACAATTTGTTTGCCAGAAGTTATCTAAAATCAGGACGAACCACCGACATATCCTTCATCATTACAACGCCAGCTTTTGCACAGTACGTCTAACAACTGATTACTCGAAGGAAAGGAACATTGAATTAATGTCTCGTCTCGTACTCGCCAGATTTGTCACACAATTACTTAATTTGGGCTTCAAAAATTATGTTTTGGAGATGCCACCTTTAGAGTCGAAAGTTGGTATGAACCCATGCAAAACGTGTAAAACATCTGAATGGCGAATATCTTAAAAAACAAAAAAAAAATGTTTCTCATCCATTTCATTGTTTTTGCAAAAATTTAAAGGGCATCCCTTATATTGTATAATTCCATTAATTGTATATTACAAATATACGATTAATAATGAACCTATTGCTACATTTAACATGGCAATTTATCGATATCTCGCAGCAGTATTATCGGTAGTAGCATAGTAAAACGGGCATAAAACATACAACGCTTAAATTACGGCAAGCTCCAATTACCTTCTTGAGTTTGTATGTCATAAGAAAATTAATGAGCTGGCGAGGCATGTGTATTAGAAAGCTACAGATTTGTTTCAATTTAATGCACACCTACTACATACTACGAATACATATGTGTATGTACGGATCCGAGATACAAAGTCGTCTTGAATTACAAGGGTCCCAAACAATATCGATCATATCGTTCATGTTGCCGTCGGGCGTACGGAGGCATAACCATTTTCAGGTCCTTAACCCTAACTTAATCACTGCGGGAAATAATTATTTAATAATTTGTGGTAATAACCTAAAATATCACGTTTAAACGTTATGTAAGATAATAAAATGCAGAGTATGTAACGGCAAAAGAATTATATTTTTTTGCAAGGAAATGTTACATTTACAGCACTTCATGATAACTTAAGTAAATCCATCACTAAAGTCCTTAGATTTTGTTGAATATTCGATCATGGCATTCCTCAATAATAACAATCATGGAATTTGCCAATTAAAGCAAATCCCGTCAACTCGTTGAACATTTACGATAACCGGTAAGTATGACATCCAATTGACGCGACTTTGATGTCTTTAATCGTAAGGTTCGTTCGGTGCTCAGCAAACGTGAAGCAGTAACTTTGGTTAGAAAGGAATACCTCCTGCTAATTACGTTTCGAATCGGTGGGACCCGCCGCTCCCTGATCGTTATCCGGACGCGTTCTTTGAATGCGAGAGAGCAGTCGAGAGAATCGATCGTGTGGTCGAAATTATTTCTTGGCGTTCTTTGACATGACGTTAACACTTGTTTCGCTTGATAGGCGACAGACGCCAAGACAATGAATACCTGATTAGCGCGACAAGAAAAACAAGGTTACGGTATTGCAATGAAGTCGAAGAGATAATACCAGCGTAGTCCAGTATAATTAGACCGTTTGGAGCGTTTGTTGAATGCATAAATTAGACCGCATGGAAAGATCAGAACAGTACTGGGAGATATTAGAAACATGAAACATGTTACAAGCTGATAAACATATATAATTTGTTACCAACTAGGATCACTAAGGGAAAACAAAATTTCAGCTAGTTGTGAGCAAATTGTATAAGCATAAAAATGTTCTTAGCCAATTCAATTTCAGGAGAACACGGAGCATAACGGGCTGCCGGGGTAAAACCGCCACACGCCTTTTCTTCGCTTTTATAAATTTAAACTTAGTACTTGAAATATGCGTAAGAGCAGATGGTTCCCCCAACGTGCCCCCGTTATTTATTTCTCCAAGGCTTCGGATGGAAAATGAGTTATCAGATGGCGCACTACCAAGTTTTTCAATGAGCTTAGTGTAATGAAAATGGTTGAATAAAAAAGGAGACATTTGCAAAATGTTCGTGCTGCCAAAAAATTACCAGTTCTTTTTCTTCTAGATAGATGCTAAGAGCTTGGAGCTGATTAATTTCACAAGGGATGGAATGGAGTGATCCTCTTATACTTCCCTCCCAACTGCACCCATGGCCTACAGTCCTTGGATGTGGCTTTCATAAAACCGTTAAGTAGTTATTAGAGCGACGAAGTAGCAAAGTGACTGCGGTCAAACCTCCACCTTGTTGTAACCAATTATCAAATTGATGCTCTTTTCATAAATGCTTTCCTTAGAGCCGCGACCAAAGCAACAGCCCATTAATGGTTTTGAGAAAACAAACGTTTGGCGATGTTTTTACCGATGCCAAGCAATATTTTGCCTGTGACAAAAGCAACTAATTTGAAGAGAAAGCCAAAGTAAAAGAAAGAGAAAAGATAGCAATTTTCATAACAAAAAAAATGTTTTTAAAGGAAAAAACAAAAAAAGATCTGAATAAGAGACAATCAGCTAAGCAACGAAAAGTAGGTGATGATCATGATGAAGAAGAGGACGACGAATCGGATGTTCAGTCCTCATATTGTGAATACTGATACTTCCAGTTAAACGAAGGTTGGATTACTTGCAGATCTTGCAATAGATGGACACATTGCTCTTGGGCAATGATATGATAATGATGATGAATGTTATCGAATATGTTGCTTTTGTGAAGACTAGTTAAAATGTGGTTATTTAAAGAATTTAAATTGAGAGTTAAAATAATTCGACACGGTGTCTCACGAAGAATCGATCCATATGTAAAAATACTAACACTTCCGATTATAGCTGTACAACTTCACTTTTACATTCTCTTGTTATTTTTATTTTAATACTTACGCTATTCAATAAGGCTTAATTCCACCTTACTTATATATAAATTCCGTTGCTCACTCGACATAAATATCAATTACAAAATATTCGACATGGTTTAGATTCGTCGATGTTAATAATTTTTATCAATTAAATTTTTGCTCCGATTAGATACGTCCTATATTCATTAAGTAAATGTTCAATGAACCGTTTGAATGAATCTGGAACGGACTTTCATGAAAGTTTGTCATTCTTCCAGTGAAATCATGAAGAATATTAAAAAAAAAAGAAAACAAAATACGATCGAAAATGGAATTTCTTCATTTGTTCTAAACAAAAACATTTCGACAAATCACAAATGAATATTAATAAAAATGTAAGTAGTTGATAGCATATTGGAATCGGAATAATAAAAAAAAAGATTTGGAACAGTTATAGATGCTTCCATGAATAAGCAAATAAATTATACATGGTGTCTCACGAGGAACTGCATCGATCGATGTATGGAAGAAAACCGATATGTATTATTGCATTAAAATATTTTTAACGGATTGTTCTATTTAAAAGGGCAAAGTTGGCAGCTACTTCCGATACAGCCGGAAGTCTTAAGTTAAATAGGTTTTAGTACATTGTTAAGTTTCGAGAATTTTCCAATGTATACGCTTGCACAGCCTGTATATAGACCTCCCACAACTGCGAAAGAATAATACAATACCTTAGTGTCAAAGAACTTAAAAGTAAACTCTAACCATATTATTCTTCCGCATATTGTGTAATACGAATACTGCCACCGCTAAATCTTATCAAGATTGTTGATGCTGTTCTTCGCTCACTTACGCCGTAAAACACTAACATTGTGCACAATGCAATATGTACTGCTTATCATTGAAAATGAATCATTTTTTTCCTGTTAATAACAGGATCTCAATGAAAATTGGTAACACGAATGACAAAACGCTTCCAATAAAAATGTTGTTTATTTTTCCGATTATAATTAATAATGTACAAGACCACCACGTTGATGGATATATTCCTGCATGCATCTAAGCATATTAATGATAAGATTATCAATTTCCTCTTGTGTTATTGCATCCCAGGCCGTACGGATCGCCCACGATATCCCAGACAAGTACGATCGAAGCTAGGCCGTGAGGTGGTCGGGGCCATGGATGGTAGGTCACATTGGCGTGAGGACACACAGCTGCCGCTTTATCTTCCGTTGTAATATTTCGTTCGTTTTTTTTTTATTATTAGTATTTTGCCTCCTTTTGTAAATTCCCAAGTCACAAGAATAGCGACGAGAAATAGATAATCCACAGCCGAATTCGTCTTTTTCACCTTCATTACAAGCTGCGTTAGTTTGTAATTATGTGCTAATCTATAAAGATAGCGGTGGTCCCAGTTACGTTAGGCCATCCATTATGCGAATTCAGCAGAGAAAAGGCAATAAGCAAAAAAAAACATAAGATTTTGGGATCATTTTCTACATTTCTGACGATTATCGACGTACTAAATGCGGAAAAAAAAGGAAGACGTGCAGGTCGGCGCATTTTTGTTTAAAAAATATTAATGAAATTATGTTTTTGTTATTTATTATCTTAATAAAAATTAGTTACCGGCGAATCTGGATTTCTTATTATGAAAGTTGTGGAGATATTACGTATGATGTATATAATTTTGCAAATCAGAATCGAGGAATCCTCGAAACAGCTGTCCCGGATTTATTAAGCTCGTGCTATTACATTTAGCAAAACTAAATCCATAATATCACGATGGATTCTTCACGTGGTCTATCCACGCCATCAATCACCTCATTTTTAGTGATAAATCGTGTGTTTCGTCCTTTTCACCAATAAATAATTCACCTCAATCTAGCCTTCTCAATTCTAGCTTCCAATGTTTAATTGTGCTGGAGGAAAATGAATGCAAATACCTTCATTGTATTATTACAAAGTAAAAATTGTATTTTGTTATTGTAATTCACCTAATTACACATATATATGTCCGTCAACATTTACTTATAGATGTCAATTAATACAGATATAATCTAAGATTTAATCACCAAACAAATACATGCTGAAATTAACAAAAGACGTACCTCGCAGAAAGCGTAAGTTAGTCAACAATTGGTTAGTGACGCGTCCGCTAGGTGGCGGCTGCGCCCTGTGGAATTTTACCAAGATTCTCATCCTCAAACGCGTCAACGATTGATTTACCAGTAGTAGTAGTAGTATTCAGAGTGCATCGTCAACAACAAACAACAATAAGATAACGATCACGATAACACCTTGTTAGTCACAACATTAAAGGCACGGGAAGTTAATGGAGCGGTTGCCTCGCCGGTTGTTTGCCAGTTGGTTGTTAGTAGATAATCCTTCGAAGGAGCAATGCCTAATGAGGGTAAAAATAAGATTACATAACAGAGAAGGGGCGTAGTTGAAAGGAGATAACGTATTATTGTTAAACTATGAATTAGTCAACGAGTACATGGTGTATTAATCTATAGTTTGCCATTTATTAATTTATAGCTTTTATATGTGCAATTTTCCGTATTCTCACATAAAAAGATATTTTTGGGGTTATGGTTATGGGGCGCAGTTAAGTAAATATTATGACGTCACTGGCGTTTTGAAAATGACAATTTTTTCCAATTTTTTTTTATTTAATGCAATTTTTATTCATGGATTAATTGAACTTTCGTGCTAGGTAGGTTGTAAAAGAACGCTCCTGCACCTTATCCAATCATATATAATAATAAAAATTGCGAATTTTGTTGTAATTTATTCTTATTATATTTTAAAAAAGAAACCTGCAGTGCAATACACAGGTCATTTTTAAACCTTAAGATTGCCTTAACATACATGGATTTAAGTCAAGGTACATATGTCCTTACAATGACTTTTATAAAAGGTAGTAGTTGCATTCGAACTCGTCTTGAACAAGGAAGTAAATTTAAAAACCGCAGACAAGTTTTATAACCAACCTTTCAAATGTAGAGCATATTTTTATATTAAATCCCGGATCGTTAAATATTATCCATAAGAGCAAGATATGAAGAATTACTACCATTTTATTTCTCGGCGTACAGTATCATCTCTGCTATTGACTGTACGTTCTTAACATTCCTCTATATATAAATAGCAATTTGCTTCAATAAAATCTCCAACGGTGACGAGCGCGTTGCAAGGTCTTGCTGTGTTAGTGTGTGCTGTCTTTAAATATGGATTGAAAACATTAAAAAAAAACATTTAAATTTAAGTACGTACGTTTATGTATCGTTTTTAAAATTACCTCGTTAATTTTTATTTTTTTAGCGTAATCTAGGTCGTCACATTGAAATTATGTATATAACGCATCAAATCATCATTAATCGATGTTTTCACATATCTGTTGATGGTGCTTGATGAGCATATTCATCTGTGTGGGATTTAAAAATGATACTGGAACAATATCCTAGATTGAGTAGGTTTTACGAAAGGCCGAGATTCGTTTGATTTTGCTTACACGCTTTTATCATGGTTTAAGGTTTGCATCACCGGCAAATAAAGTTAATAAATCGATAAGTGCTTAACACTAGACTGTTTTCTTTACATTTACCAGTTCAGTTATTCAATAGCCAACTTCTTGTTAACCGCTTCTCGTATAAAGTATTTCTTGAATGCTCACTATTGGATTGGCAACCAAATTTTGTGCAGCTCGTTCAGTTGTTAATAGTATTTCCTTCCGTTAACGATATAGCTGACGATAGCTTCTACAATCAAGAAACTTCTTTTGATTCTTGGATTTAGCGCTTAGAAGACGATGCAATACACGTTTTGCCGCTATCCAATGTCTTGTATCGTAACATGCATTAAACTGACTCAACTTACTGCAAAACGCTATATCTGGTCGGGATGCTATAAATGTCACCATGTTGTCATAGGTGTTGGCACATTAATACCTGTGTCATTTGTTACTATTTTTAATAAATTTTGCTTATTTTTAAAATCCACTAAATCAGAAAAAAACACCCAAACACACTTTTAACTGGCCAAAAACATTATTAATTTCTGTTAAATCATGGATGCTATGACATGAAATTGTTTAAAAATAGTTAAGATGAAATGTTGTTTAATTTTCCATCAATATCTTAATTTGGACAGCACCCCAAATCAACTCTTTGTAATACAGTAAAACCTCTCAACGGGCAGCTGTGGGGAATTTAAAACTGTCCGTTACGGGGAGTTGCCCGTTAATAGGAAGTCTATATTTTGAAATAAATATTTTGAAAGGCAAACTTCATAAGAATTATGCTAATTGGAGAAATTTTTGATGACCCTGTGCGTTATTGAGAGTGCCCGTTGTTAGGAAGTCATTTTGCGTTAATTCTTCTATATGTTAGAAAAGTTCCTAAAAAAGTACCCGTTATTGAGAGGTGCCCCTTAAGAGAGGTTTTACTGTATTACAAATTATCCTTAGGTTAAGCACCATACCACGAACGGTGCGGTAATTACGCTCTCTCTTCAAATGAAAACTGACCATACGAACTTGATCAGAAGATTGCCTTTACGTAAAAATTAAAAACTAACGAAATCCCCTCCTTGCCTTATAAAAACAGATGTTTGTGCAACGTGACCGGATTGCAATATGCGGTTCCATCGTCACCAATGGGTTACCATGGTAACGCCCGAACGTATATCGATTTTCCTTGTTTTCAATTTTCAGTGAATGAACAGCGGTCTCGCTGTAGGCTGGATTGCGATACGGAAACCTTACAATCAACTAAATAGCAAAGGTCGGAAGTAAGGATCGAGAGAAATCGCGTTAGTGAAGTCGACCATATAGCTATGGTATTGAACGATGGTGGAAATAAAAAAATTGTGACGATTAGTTACGAATGATATGCAACCAAATTGTAGAATATCTTAGGTACATGTTATCTTCTGTATTGCGGATGTGAAAGTGAAAGTATATAAACAGTTACAACTTCTAACACGTATTGGCAGTTTCGCACATCGTCAGATGTTGACGAAGTTAGATCATATTAATTTAAAAGCAGTTTTATGGTCGCAGAGTGACACTACGCCGAATTTTTAGTGCAGGTCCTCACGGAACAACAGTTCATTCTTTTACGTATTACAAACACATAAACATAACGAACAAGATATTAAAACAAGGGGCGGATGTAGGTTACGACCATCATAAAATGTATTTTAAGAAAAGAACACCAGCTCCATTGATAAGCCTTAATTGCAAATTTCAACAGACAAACAAAAATAAGTGTTGAATGTCCGCGGAGTCCCCAATTTGAAAGGATCCGGTTTAGATACTTCAATTTAAATTAAACAAACCTTACACAGGTATTATAAAAAAAAAAATCCGGAGAACCCAGACTGCGTGGATATTTCATTATTGACCGAAAATATGAAGCAAAGGCGCATCCTTAAAGATTTTAATGCATCATCAGGATAAGGCAATTTTTGTGATTGACAACAATGAACCAAATCGAATATAGAGCAGCGATTAGATATTTGTTTTTTGAAAAGGAAAACAAACGATGGATTAAAAGAAGAATTCGGCGAAGTTAATGGAGCTCCCTACCTTCCTTATGAGTCATAAAATATTGGACAGGAGAATTTAAACGTGGCGGTACGAGTATTTTTGACGGAGGGCGTTTAGATCGATCCAAATGAGGTTACCACGTCAGAAATGAAAAATTCACGATACGGTGATGAATGATCGGAGATTGAGAGTGCGTGAGATTGCTGAAGCCGCGGGCATCTCTATTGACCGGGTGCATAACGTTTTACCAACTCGTTTGAAATGTAAGCAAGCTTTTCGCAAAATGGATGCCGCAACTTCAAAGGAAGACATCAGCCACCAAAGAACAGTCCAAACAGTGGCATTTTCTATATATTTAAGATAGAAAATTGTTGGATTAAGTGTATCGACCTTAAAGGAAAAATAAAACGAATTTTGCAGGTATTTGTTGAACTCTCCAAGTAATTAAAGCGAGTTTTAAAGATAACATAGGGAATATATTCATTCATACCTATGTGCCAACGTACAATTTATAGCTGTATGTACACTATGTTCATTATTTACGTAATGGTATTACCTTCAAAGGTCGCGTAATGTGATTAGTTAATAGCATTAAATGCACTTGCTTTACGTTCAAAATCATCCTGATAATATTGTTCACAAAATCTCAGATAATACTTTTTATTAACTATTACGCGTTACGTGCGCCCAGACACACAGAAATATGATGGGAATTATAAACATGAATTGAGAATAGCTAAGCTTGATCTAAGGGAACGTTTTCCATTCCTCCATTTCCTCTAGGGCTTCGGAAAAAATATATTGAAGTAAAATAGTTAATTAAAAAATTGTAAACTCTCGTCTATTCCATGCGCTTTGTGAGAAATTTGGAAGCCTTCGCCTTTCTTTATTACTTCATATAGAAGTTAGATGGCTTTCTCGTGGCAAAATTGAAGGTAGAGGCGGTTTTTCTTGCCCATCCATTTCATTTATCGTCGTATATATTCGATATTTTTTTGGTTGCAAAACTTGCGTACTTAGCTGAAATTTTTTTGTAATTGAATAAGTTAAATCCCCCTTTATAAGGTAAAGGTGTTGCGATTATCGGCATACATTATCATGCTAAAGAGATTCAATGTCTGGAGATGAAGTAGCATTTTATATTTAACTTAACAAAAATTACTGAACATCTCAAAAAACAATTTTTAATCTCGTCCAAGTTTTTTGGATTTGTCATTTTGCACGTGCCTCTTACTTAATCTTTCGTTGCGGCATCTAGGTTCCCATTTGTTTTTTTTAACGTTAAGTTGTAGTACTTTAAAGAATATTCGAGCAATGCCTACGTGAGGTATTGTATGTATCATCTATTTATTATCTGTACACTATAGATAATTTATCGCGAGTATTTGATCGTTATTTCGAAAAGGTAAATCCGCATTGTGGTATTATTCACCATTCTTATCTTCATCCAAGTAAGAAAAAGCAAAAACACGCATAGTTTGAATCGGTTATAAATACTGTTGTTCCCGTTTCGTAGCGAATTACATATTTGTCTGGCATGGAAAAGAAAAAGGAGGTTAATTTTGCTCCGACGAAGTTAAAATATATATAAGGAAATGTACTTTCATTTTGCTATAAATATGGAGAAATATTTACTAATTTACCGGTTAATTGTTTATTAGCGTATATTTTTTTAATGACGAATTAAGCGCAAATAAAATTTCACATGGCTATTTTTCTAAAGTAATTCTTACCTTGATATGCAGATACACGAAGAAAACGAGGGTAATATGTCATGCGAACATATTATGTGAAACTCGCGGAGATATTAAGTTCAATTAACATGTTTTATAACATAACAATGATGCATTAACACGGCTATCTGGAACAACTTCTCTGTTTACATCAACGTTTCTGCGTGTATGTAGAAAAAGACGCGTAATCTACTTAAAACATTCGCGATGTATTACTAGACACATCGTCTTCAATCTCACACCGCACATTCGCCGATTTAAGTAGATATCAGGTGTAAAGTCTAAAACGGTGATTCACGCAGGTGATAAGATTTGAAATTTCATGTCGTAACGAATCGATAAGCTCGTAAACAGTGACGTCCTCGAAGCTTCCGCTAGCCTCAAGCGATTTTTCGATTTCGTCTCGCGAAGTCGGATATAGGCGCGAGTACGGGCCCGAGAATAACCCTTTACTCCATGGTGGGAAAAAAGCAACGCGATGAACGGTAGTCGCGTTAGGTCGAACGGTCAAGATGCGCGAATTTTCCGCACTCTCGCGACGAGAGACGGCTTTCCGACGGATGGGATCGCCTTTCTGAGAGTCCACAATGCGGATAGCGTCACGCCCGAAGAGTTTTTATTCCGAATTCGAAATTGAAATTTTAAATCAAGCCAAGTTAAAATGTTAGAATTAAAATATCTTCGTATTTTAGAATAACCCTTTAAAGCTACATGATTGTAATTCAGAGAGTACCTGATAACATTTTTTATTGTGGTATCAATGGTTAAGATATTGGAATGCGATTAGAATTAAAGTGTTTTCAAAATCAGATTCTTATAAATAAAGTTAGAATTTGTGTTTACATTTTGATTTGGCAACAAGATGTCGTCTGGCTTCATAGTATGTAGTAGGCTATGGAAACATTATTGTCAATTCCGTTGTTTCTTGCTTAGTGCTCTGAGTGCAACTATGTATATATGATACACCAGAAATTTGTAAACATTTCAATCTTCGTGTATGTTAGATGGGAAAAGACCAACTAAAATTGGGGGTTTGGGTGTCACGTTTGATACTAATCTATTTATTATAAGAATATCTAATAATTTGTCATCTTTTGCGTGGCTCAGGTCTCCCATGTTTAGCATATATGTACAAACTCGATAATGTCTTACTCTTCTGTTATGTAAGGTCAACCTTTGGACAATTATCTGATTTCATGCAAATATTTTGGCATTCTACCTTTATGTATGCATAGAGTTGGTATTACAGCATAAATTGCTTCCCGAATTTCATTTCTTGTCCATTCACGGTATACCTGTAACAATGCTTTGTTCTTCCTGTCCTTAAAACACACCAATTCTTTTCAGAACTCTCCTATTAATAGCTTCATGCGCTTACAACGAGCAACTCGTTACTTATTCGAAACGTATGTGATCAACTTGAATAAATTTGAACACATCAGAAAATGCCTAGGAATTAATGGAATAATTCACGGCAAACGCAACAAAAGGAAAGTTGTGGCATTAACTGTGAGGCAACAGCGATAGAACTCTCGAAACCACGCTGATGACGCCGGGTAGGCAGAAACATGTCCGTGCGTTAGTGTAATTTTTTTCTCTCCTTTTGTTGCGTTTGCCGTGAATTATTCCATCAATACCATGAGGAAGCTATCTTAGCATTATTCTTTGGTTATTGTTTCTAGGCATTTTCTGATGTGTTCTGTTTATATACATCATGGTAAGCCTGTCGGAATATTCACATGTGCGGTTTCCCAAAGCGCTACCAGCGTCGCCATCTCGTGTTTAGCAGTCAGAGAACTGCTCGAGGGTTTTTTTGGGGAACAGTACCCGGTTTATGTCGCTGCTTCCTGAACGGCAGGCATGCGTTTTCTTTGGCACCAGAGGGCGCCAAGAAATGTCGAGTTTGTCGTTTTGAAAGTTGTGGCATTAACTGTGAGGCAACAGCGATAGAAGGTAGAGTTAAAAAATTACTCTCGAAACCACATTGATGATACCGGGTAGGTAGAAACATGTCGGTGTGTTAGTGTAATTTTTTTCTCTCCTTTTGTTGCGTTTGCTGTGAATTATTCCATTAATACCATGAGGAAGCTAAGCTATCTTAGCATTATATTTTTTGGTTATTGAATAAATTTATTTAAAATAAATTTTTATCGTTGCCACCCCTCAAGATTACTTTATTACTATGTTGCTTATGTGTTTTGCATAATCGCACGTGTGTATTCTCATTCGTTAGTTTATTAGTTATCTATGTTATAACGTGTATGGGTTCGTCCCGTTGTTGTAGGAATGCAAAATAAATAAGATAAAATAAATAAATGATAGGGTTCATCTTCACTTCGTTTTAGCTGTACGTTTTTTAACCAATCGACTATTTTTCCTTGAGGTAGATGGAATTATTGGTATATTGGGATACTATTAATGCTATTGAGGTAGTCGAAAATTTGTTTTACATGGGTTAAAAAGTGATACCCAAAAATAGTATTACATACAATTGCTCGCCTGCAAATGCTGCACCT
This sequence comes from Oryctes borbonicus, assembly GCA_902654985.2. Taxonomy (NCBI): domain Eukaryota; kingdom Metazoa; phylum Arthropoda; class Insecta; order Coleoptera; family Scarabaeidae; genus Oryctes; species Oryctes borbonicus. Next base: position 1,310,562 of record LR736885.1, on the reverse strand, counting down.
CGGTGCACTGCCTGCGGCAATGCGAAAATTACATATGCGACATTGATGTAAGCTTATTTAGCTGAAGTCACATGTAATGCATGTTATCTATTTTTTATATCATACAAACCGTAAACTTTTATGTTCTCGTTACCCATATATATAATTTCCAAATAAATTTTAATTTGGGGACTTTAACTTTGTTTTCATTATACTCATTGGGACCAAAGTTTAACGAACATATGCACGTTGTACAGCATGATTGATATTACGTTCATAAAATGTGATATGCGGGCAATTTGAAATCATTACCAGTACGAAGTATCTTGCTCGAACATATGGTTTCATAATTTTTCTGTTTGTTGTGAACATCTGGCGTCGGCGATATTCGAGGAGTTGTTTATTATATTATGCATAAGTCAAAAATAATTCGTAAGTAGAGCAACAATTATCAAAAAATACAGAGAACTCCGTACAACTTTTGTAAAAGGAGTCGTGTTTTACAACGACCTGACAAGGCAACTAAATCTTTGTAATAATTCTTTCTCTCTCACTTATCATTGCGAGAGTATTACGGCGACAATAAAGAAACTATACGTGTGGAAATTAGCTATAGATGACGCGCGCATCATCTCATTGGGATTCCAGTCGATCGTTCATCATCCGCTTTTGTAATCAATAGGACCTCTATATCGATTCGTGTAGGACGGCTGTCCAAATTTTAATTGGAAATAGAAACTTTGGTACCAATAATGACTCCATATATAAAAGATGAATTGTTAAAGATATCCTCGAACTTCGACTTGAAGCTGTATTGGGAGATTGACAGCACTTTACATGTTACACCACAAGATAGATATTCAAGAACTTACAATGTTCAAGAATGAATTTTGTATTGTCTAGCGAAACAAGAAGTACTTAGAGAAGTACTGACTACTTTCATTAATTCTTCTGGTTAAGTAAGGTGTTAGTCAATCTTCGCAGCTCTCGCAGGTAGTGATGCCAGCAACCTCTGGTCGCAATTGTAGAGGTTGCATCAGCATACGGAATCTACTGTAAATTTAGTGTATTCAGCTGAACCACACAATAAAGATTATTATTATTATTATTATTACTATTAGCTTTCTTAGATGTAAGTGTTAAAAATGTTGTGTATCCAGTTCTACCGATTTCATATACAGATTCGGCGGATGAAACTTGCGACAGCCATAACGGTGAGCGAAATAAAGAAGTTGCGCTTCGTTTGATGCAAGGGCCTTACAATGGCGAGAAAATTTATGACTTTATTCACCAATTCCAAATTTCCCGGCTAATGTTCTGTGCTCTGATGAGAGCAATTTTTCAAGCAATGGTCATCGTTTGAAAATCCAAATTAGATGAAAGAATCTAATTTTCAAAGAATATAAAGCATAAGTATCCTGCGTAGAATACTTTCTAATCCATCAATCAGCTCCTTCGCTTCAGAATGTTAATTTCAATTTCTAAGACGATAACGGTACTGTAAGATGACCGGCTTGTTCTTCTGATTTAAGTTCCTTAAACTACTTTCTTTGCGGGCATTTGAAAAGTGTAGATTACGTTTCAGAAATTAGAATAGAGGAATTAAACGAGGTCATTATTATCGTATTGTTCTATTCTTCGCCGAATACCCTGTATAATCTGTTTTCGGCTTCCTGTACTTTAGCTTTCACAGTTGCGTAATAAGCGCAGTTTGTGTGTTTAATACACACTTCCTGTATGTTTAGTAAGTATATGACGGGTCATTTGTTTTCTGTATAATAATTCACATGAAATATAATGTGGGGTGTGTACACTGACAAGATCAGCGTAGATACAACTCTGTCTGTTTTCTAAAGTGTTTGTTCCTTATTATTAAGACTTATGCTTTCATAAACTTAACCTGAACTCAATTATCTCAAAATATAACCGAATGGTTTATTTCCACGCTGCTTCAACCCAGGAACAAGATCATTACTGGTATAAACGTCTTCAATTTGAAAAAGTTTATACCTACAGTACCCAAGTAGTTACATATTTATTTCATCAAGTTAATAATACTTTAGTAGTTTCAGCCTTGGTTGGCTTCAACTGTCATTCATTCATTCACCATGACCACTTATAAATGCGGAAATAGTCAATAGCCCCCGTTCAAAGCATTCAACGCCTTTAGGTATACTCTCGCCGTTTTTTAGAAAGGAAACAGCAATATCCGATAACCTATTCGATAAACGAATTAAAAGATTGTGTTATTTAATTGTTTTTTTACAAAACGAAGTATGACATTGAACATGAGTGTGTAATTTAGATATAGCAATTTCGCACAAAATATTATTTGTTTTTTTTTGGTTCTGGTATACGCACAGTTACCGGATATCGTTGTACAATGTTGGGAAATTCAAATTTAATGAGTTATTACGTACGTATTTTGATCAACATTTGCTGTAAATAAATCTTATTAACAAATGAAATATTTGAAATAGAAGAGTAACTCACTTGGAAATAACTTTATCATGCAAGAATGCTCTGAAAAGTTTCCAGCCTAAAGTCTTTTAATAATTGTTTGTTTAATTTTGTTATTTCTGAAACAATTACAATTCTCAATTATTTTAATAAATTTTTACGAATATTTTACGAACAATTAAATTGTATCTATGGCGATGTTAATGATACGACATCAACGATATTAACAAATCAACTTCTTCAACTATTGTATCTAGTTTCATAAGCCTACAAGAAGAACTACAAAAATTCGCCTCTATTGCTAACGTATTGCTGTAACACTAACAATAAGTCACGCCTCGATCTTAATTGACTTTCGTCTTTATGTGTAAGTACTAGAAATGAATATTTAAGGTTGCAGTGTACTCTAGTTAGAACTGTGTGTTTACCAAAGAATGTGGCAAAATGATTTTTTGATCTCCAGCGCCTTTAAAAATAAAAATAAAAAATACTAAAAAAGCCGTTTTTGTTAGTTTCAGCAAAAGGAACATTTGGGTGTATCAGGAATGCTACTTCTAATCATATAATAATAATACTAGTTGAATTAGTAATACTTTTAACATCTAAATATTGCACCAATCATTAAAAAAAATATTAATTCGATCCGGTAATGAAAAGACTAAAAATGATTCATTTAATCAGTTCGTTATGGCGGGGAAAATAAGGTACTTGTTTTCTGAATGCTTTATTGTTAGAATTAATATATAAACGGTTGAAATCTAAAGACTGATGGTAGAACATTGTCCTTCTTCTCGATGTAGCAATTATGTTCCTTTATTCTTGATAAAATAGGCTCATTAGTATGAATTAATCTTTTTCAGTAGGATTACATCCGTCAATATTTCAAAAGCGCCAACGAGTTGACACACCTTGTATCCACTCAACAGGTAAATACATGGATGAATATAAATTTCTCGTCATTTATTATACATTATGCTAAGTTAACAATGTAATAGACGCCACACGGTCGTGCAACCGTTAAAAAAAATACGCACCGCAGTATTTGCGCTAAGAAGAGAATTAAGAAAACAAAATCTCTAAATTAGTATATTTACGTTTGAATATAAAATAAACATTGCTAAATTTGCATGTCTTATATACAATTTTAAGTATGTATTATGTATTAACGGATTTTTTCAGTAGCTCTACTTATAGAGCGGTCAGAAACCGTTTAAATTTCTGCCGTTCTCAAATACCTTTTTGTGAGGTTGCAACAGTGGAATGACTTTACCCAAAATCGATTTGGTAGTCAAGGAAAAAAAGCAACGCACTACAACTTCCAATATAACATTTTGCCACCGATTATACAATACACAACAACGTAACGCAATGGAACGTGTTCGCCTGGCGCCTGCTGGTGTCTTCGACCCCGCAACGGATCCAATCCAATCAAAACATACGAGAAACGTCTTAACTGAATTGATTTCTGACAGGACACGGTGCAACTTCCATCATCGCAGAGCAGCCGCGGCGATCCTCCGACGGGATCGATCAAATCGCTGACGAGATCTTCGGGTTTTCGATAACAGTTGCGCGACATTCTTCACCCACGCGTCTAGCCGAGGATCGGTCTTCCATGGCGCTATCGCTGGTGATAGCGATTGTACGTTTAAAGCAGGCAAAGACAAGGTTGCGGTCTTTACGGTATTAATAAATAATTTCAACGCAAGGTGCGTTCCTACCTTAAAGTGTTAATGAATGTATACATTTATTAAAAGTAGAATATTTCAAGTAACGACCGTGGGAGTTCGATATGCCCATGTATTAGTTAAGGAAACTAGTTTCAGTAATGTCTTTACAAAAAATGTTTTTTTTTTTTAGTTTATGGACGGATGAAAAGCGTTTTTACTAATTTAAGTGCTTATATTGTTAGTATTTTCGACAAGCAACCGGTTTCTTGAATTTAGTAATTTTTTCAAGACAGCGATTTTCTTGGTTGTAGGAAATATTCTCTTGTCTATACATAAAAATATTTACTTCCTCCAAGTAATTATTACTTGCTTCCACTAATCCTTTTTCTGCTATTTGGACGGCTTAAAAAGGCGAGAGCATCGCTCGGAAAATTGTAAGAGGACCAAGTTGGCTTGAAATTTTTCAGCCAACCCTCGAATATTCAGAATTGAATCGTGCGGAGTGTGCCAATCGTCTGTGCCTATAACTTTTTAATTCAATATACTCTTTTACGTTGACTATTTGTATTTATGTACGTTATACGTTATCTGTTCATGCTTGAACGTGGAGACATAACCTAGCGCAGCAAGGCCTCTTTTAATTAAACATCAAGACATTCATCTATTTTAATTTCAACATCTGCCTTTCATTTACATCAGTTTTCTCTATAGCTCGTCTAATGTAATCAGAGATGGGGGAGATTATACATGAAAACACAACAAACTGTTTACATCAACGGGAATAATTTATTAAAAGCAACCAAGCAGAAGTCTACTAAGTTCCTTCGTAAACACAGACTTTGACATTGTCTTACAAGCAACGTTAGTTTGTTTAGTAAATATTAGTCGAAAAGATATATCTGACTGGAAAACGGTTCGATAAACAACTGTAATAATTCGGTGACTCATGGAACACGGTTACCTCCTTTGAGGAACGTTGAAAATTTAAAAATAAAATTGGATAAATTTAATCGCTCTTAGAATGCGTAGATTTTTAATGCGTCTAAACACGCTGCAATTAATTGAACATTAAAGTCTACTATTTGATACTATATGATCTGTTTTCCTTCAAAAAAAAGTACACAGAAAGGATTTAATAAAATTATACAGAGTGCCCCAGTATCTCAAATATACTCACTATATATTGGCATACAAAATGTTGCTGCAACTGAATTTATCTATGAAACTGCAATGAGTAAAGATGACAAAAGTAGGTGAAATTTTTTGGCAGAAACTGTACAGATTCGTGTTTTGTCGAGTCTCGGGGAAACAGGAGGCAATACGAACCCTTCCTTATGAGACGAATAAAGACGAGTCTGTCTAGTCGCTGTAAAAAAGTAATAATTTCACCTGCCTTGGTCATCTCTAGCAATGAGGCATTCCAAGACCATCCTCAGAATGGAAATAACGTTTCGAGAATTGATTCGAACGCGTGCAAAAGTGTTAAACATCTCAGAGGTGAATATTTTGAGAAACAACGATTTTTTTCATTATTTTTGGGAAGACTTAAGAGGTATTCCTCGTATTGAGATGAGTTAATGCACGAGATTGCACGATGCGTAACCTACCCAAGTATGTTTTCAACCTGCGATATCCATTGATTTATATCCGTACTTATGTCAACAGCTAACAACCACGTTTAATAACACAAAAATATTGTTGTACCGTGTACATAATGTATAAATCATTATCTACTATTACCATATAATATAAATCGTTTTTACGAAGTGGCATGGCGCTCCTCACGCATGATCTACCGCAGAATAACACGCCGACATCCCATAACGAGCCTGTGCTCGAGTGTAAATGCGAAAAGAAATGGAAAACTACTGCATCGGCAAGCGCTGCATAATTTGCGATTGCTTCCTTTATTACCCACTAATTTGCATTACGTCGTTCTCGAGGAGATCGGAGGAAGTATCAAAGTATAACATCAACTTTCAATAAAAACCATCAACATTTTCATACCAAACGCAAAAATGCAGACATCGAATAAACAACAACAACAAAAAACTTACAGAAGGTTAGATACCATAAAAATGCCTGTAACACCAATCGATGGAGAAGAAAAAAACTGATTGGGTTTTCGTTTTCTACGTATCTTATTAGTTCTATCCACCTAAAAAGGAAGTAGCTTGAAGCTAACTTTTTTTTTACATTGGACGCGTTCATAAATTCGACAGCTGTTGCTTCTCAGTTCGTTTTCAATAGTTTAGCATTGAGGGATTACGTAACCTCTCTGGCAAAATTGGAAACGATTATCTACGGAATGATTCAACTTTAAAATTGAAATAAAATGCAAATTACCGTTCAAACTGAATTTATGTTTGGTGGGTTCGAGGATGTAAACAAATTAGGCGAGCTGTCGATGTTATTAATGTTGAAAGATGTATTGTACGAGAGATACCTGATATTGGCAAGAAAGAAACATTTTTATGTATAAAATTAATTTTATCTTCCGACATATCTAGCTTCCTCCATTGAAGTCGACACACTTAATCCAATTTTGCAAAATTAGTGTTTGTTTCTGCAATTTCTTCTATTTATCGATTATCGATCTTTCAATTTGTTATTGAAGGGTTTTGCTTTTATTTAAGTTTCTACGACGAAACATATTGTATATCCCTCTTGAAGAACGGGGAGGACGTGTGCAAGCACAAAATAATCAATTTACTAGATTACCATTGCTTTAAAATATTCTCTTAATTCCTCGAAATTTTAAGACTATGTGACCACTATAAACGACAACGAGAATGCAATTTCACTCCACATATAGAAAAGCAAGTTTGTCCCATATGACGCCACGCGTTCCAGTTAAAAAAAAAAGACTAACTCGTAGGAATTGTTGTTTGCATTCATAGTGTTTACGACGCGAAATACATTCGTTTTAAGAGAAAATAGTTGGTTTCTTCGCGTTCAATTGCTTCGGTATATCAGGGGAAAGTTCTCGACACTATTCTTCTATACAATAAAAAATTCAGCGATGAGGCAAGTTACAAATAGATACGTTTCTAGCATAACCAATCGAGATAATCGCGTACTGATGTAAAACTTTCGATGTTAGCGACTAATAATTATCGAGCAGTCTATCAGGAAATAGATATCTGTACGGCTTTTGCTGGCAGGCAATCCCATTATCTCCATTTTAGTTATTTATAGCCGTATAATTAATGACTAGGTCTTATCCGAGTTCCTCCCGACAGAAAATATTCTACTATAACATGTAGTTAGTTTTATAAGATGTGAAGTGCTGATATGATCTTATTTCCTATTAAAGGATTAAGAGGCTGATATTCATGCCCCGAGCCTTTTGGAGTAAGACGCTGGTACGTACAGTAGAAGCTCGATTATGCGTGCAATGCCTAACCAAAAAATAGCTTCCTGAACAGAGGTACAAGGTGGAGTAAAAACACTCTCGGAATCACGCTAATGATGCCGGATAGACAGAAACATGTCCGCGTACTTGCATCGCTTTTACAGTAAATGATTCCATCAATTCCATAAGGAAGCTATTTTAGCTCGTCGCATGTTAGTAGTTCCTGAGAAACGAGGAGGTCTTACTCATTATAATAAATAAAAGATAGTTGCTTTATTTCTATTTCTTGTTTTTTTTTTTTTTGTGAATTGTCGCTTTGAAAATTACCATCATGGTGAAAAAAAATCCTCAAAAATTGATTTTTGTAATTGTTGAGGCAAGCTGGTGTCTAGATTTGTACAAGGGACCAAATTTAACTATTTTTATAGTCATTCTTAGTGTTCCAACGAAATTGCGTCAATTATGGGATGAGAGTAATCAAATGTCGGGCACTGTATAAGAAAGTTCTATTCTATTCTGTTGTCGTATACGAACTTTCTGTCTCTTATAAGCTAGTCCTATTATAAGAGAATAAATATATCGCAGCGTTGAGCGTACACGAAAGAAGCTACATCCAATGACGGTATAATTTCGAAGTATCACGATTATGACTCACCCGCACGATGAGTAATGCTTCACCAGCCCCAACATTTTGATCTCTTTATGTCCTTTTAACGTTTCTGTAAGGGTTAACTCCAATGACGCAGCAAGGGTGCAATTCGCTTAACATTGTCTTACATCAATTATTAAATCAGTATAGTCTTTCTTCTTTTAGTGGTAAATAACAATGGTGATGTGATAACTTTAATGTTATCTAGGATATAATGTTTATTGCATCAAAATGTTACAAAAAATAGTGTTTGTTACGAGGTCGAAATATGTTAACCCAAGAAAATAAATTCTTTGTAGATAGCATACCGGTCTGCGGTTTTCCTCCAGAGCTCGGGCTTTGTTGCATTATTGAAGGTGATAACCTATTTGCCTTGTGTTAAAAGGAAATGTCATTGGCAAGAAATTCTTGGTACATATATGAATTATTTGTATTGGAAACAGTTGCTATGGTTTAATACATATTTACACGATATCTATTGGTTTATTACATTCATATTTTAAAATAAAATTAGTCGTTTGCTTATACGCCATATTTTAATGTAATAGAAATTTTCTAGTAGCCTCAATTTTCTTACAACAATTAGTATCAATGGCGAATTGCAAAACAACAAATTCGCGGAATTCAAACAAGCACATACGAGTGCAGTCTGAAAAGTTTCCCGTCCAATAGTCAAAGTCAATTTTATTTCTCAACATAATATAATAATAGTTCCGTTGACTAAAAAAAATTAATGGAATAAGTACAAAATAACTTGCTAAAAATAGCATAATAATAGCTGAATAAAAGAAAATAGATCCATTACCGATATCTAGTCACCAATTACAAGAAAATAAACAATGTAAAGAAAATATTCGTAAAAATATAATAACAAGAACAAAAACATTATATATACAGCATGTACTATTAAAGATTAAAGAAAAAACCATCCTACAACAGTAGCGGCTCTAAAGCAAACGTGTGCCACGTACACAGTACAAGAGTTCTATAGTTCTATTCGCTTTTGCAGACAATTTCAAAAGGGCCCTCTTCTTCTGAGTATTTGCAGAAATCACGCCCGCTATTCTTTTATTCAGATTACGGCATGGAACAAAGCAACTTCCAATTAAAACTTCATCAAGAAGCAACGAAACAATACGCCACAATTACTTTCTGCATTTGTATAAATATGCCTTTTTTTTCGTCGCAATGTCTCGAGGAATCTACCACGCGATGTAACGAGTAAAATTCTTCGCGAAAAAGTGAAATAAATTATTTCTCCGATTTATTCTAAGCAGGCCGTTACGTTAAGGCGTAATGGCTAATTAATGAGTCTGACCTCGTCATCGTAACAGGATAGGAATCCTTGTTTGTACAGATTCCTTATCCGTCCGTGGTCAATCAAAAGCTTGCGTGTTCCCTATACTCAATTGTTGTTTTTGCGTAGTGTAGAAAGAATATGTTGGTACAAACAAGGACGTTAAAAGAAGTCGTGTATAACGGCGATTTATTATGTATTACGCAACAGAACCGATTGCTGATTGATTGGTCGATGTTAGAAATTCAATACAGACAACATGAACAATTATTGTTTAAAAATATTCTATTTAATGGGTTGTTAGGATGTTTTGGGTACAATTGTGATGGTATCCAGTGAAACCCTAAAATTCCTTTTTTCGTTTCGGCAACAAATTTATTGCCTTCTTCAGACCATGGACAACTACGTCCAATCCCAAAATATCAAAATTAACTTCCTATTAACGTCAGTATAATCCCTATGATTACCGTCGCGACTAGCCCTGTTCAGTTACGAGTATTTAAGTACGTTCGTATATGATGATTATTAAAGCAACGCTTCATCGCCGTATAGAGCCGAATTCCCTCGTTTTGCCCTCACGTTTGGGCTTAGATTTCAGAAGTACCTACCCCATTTTCGCTCGTATTTTAATAATAATAATATTGATCACGTACACAATTGCTTGGGGTTGAAATGTCATTAGTTAATAATGTCGAACTGTCGAAATAGTCTCAATTATAAATATAAAAAAATTGCTTATGGAAATTGCATGTAGTATAAGTAAAATGATCCACGCAACGAGTAACTGTGTTCACAGAGAGAAGTTAAATTATAACCTAATCTGCAACTCACGCGATCACCTGCAGATTAATTTAATGTGTAATTCCCGGGCTCGACCATCAGGCAAGGTTAATGTGAGATTGCGAAAAATATGTAAAGCTATATCAATATAACGCCCTCATACTGTTCCTTTGCCACTAAAAGGTATGAGAAAAATTAAGTATAATCCATTGTGTAAATCACGCAAATTCTTTTTACAAGAACAACTAACTTATTTCTAACTACGTCCAATAAAAATACGACATACGAATAACTCCTTTTCATTCCAAGGTTAACATACATATCGATGTAACTCGTTTCATAAACTCTTCCGTAATATTCCAAAATAGGCTAGTCTAAAAAATTACACGGCTACGTTATTTATGCAAATGCGAACATAACACACATATTATACTCCGCTGAACCGTATTTAGTCGTCACACACAACCGATGCTAAAACCGCAAACCGGAAAATTGTATAGTTCTTGGTTTTCTACTCTAATTCCATCGCTTCATATTCAGTCTGTGTGTCAGTACGGATTGTTTGGAAGCGATTCATCCATCGAGTATATCTGCGGAGAAATTTAAGTGTGCTTTAGAAGAATATAATAGGGAAAGAGGATTGCTACAGGAGTCATTGAAGCAAATAAAATTATATATTTGCAATAAAAATGTATATACTGTAATGTTATTAAAAACGACGGGGTTAGCTGTTATCAGCGCCGTAGTTACTTCTTCTTTACTAAGTTCACATTGTACACCTATCGGGTATGAGGATCCATCTGTTGGTAAGAAGCCCGATCCCTAGGGAAAGTCCTGTTTTGAGCCGAATATATTTGGGGCGTAAAAATAATAAAGTTAATATAGAAAATTTATATAAGTCCAGCCAACGACAAGCGTGGGGAAGACGTATATTAACTACTTATAAACACTGCCGTTCAGTAAAGTTTGGTCATACAATAAAAATCTATTATATCACACTATATACAATTATTAATACATAAAATTAGAAAAATATTAAGCATACACTCTTTTCTAAGGGATTAAAGCCATAAATTATTATGTAAAGTAAGAAATATTGCGACGACCACAATCAAGTCCCTTTTATTATCATTCCAAGAATTTCTCGGAAGTACCGATCTTTTGAAGCGGGTCGTTTGGGGATTATTAACGAACAATACATTTAGGAAACATACCGTAGTATCATTCTTGTTTATTTATCACAGGCGTAAAGATATAAATTTGCTTCATTTTACTGTTAAACGTGTGTTGGTGTGCATCTGTCGTTTTTGCGCGAAAGTGTTAAGAGAATTAACTTCAAAATGGCACGTGGCAAGCCTACCAGTGTAGAAAAACGTTCACGCATTATTACGCTGTTTGAAGAAGGATATTCGGGGCGACAAATTGCTGAAAAAATATATATGAGAAGTTCAACAGTAAATGACATCATAAAGCGATATCGGACAACTGGAACTATAGAAAATCGTGTTCGTCCTGGAGCATCTAGGAAAACAACAAAAGTTGAAGATTTAGGAATTGTATTATTAAGCAAACGCAATAGAAAATTAACAGCGCCACAAATAGCAGCCGAAGTCAATCGCGGCCGTGAAGAACAAGTTTCGGCGAGTACGGTAATACGTCGACTTCAACAAGCGGACCTTCATGGACGCATTGCCATTCGAAAACCCTTATTAACTCGGGGCAACAGAGCAAAACGACTACAGTGGGCCCGTTCTCATCTAGATTGGTCGTTAGATGATTGGAAACAAGTGCTTTGGAGTGATGAGTCAAAGTTTGAGGTTTTTGGGCAAAGTCGGCGCGTTTATGTCCGAAGATCTAAAACCGAAAAGTGATCCCGAACTGCATTGTGCCTACAGTGAAGCAAGGGCGTAGTTCTGTGTTAGTGTGGGGATGTTTCTCCTTTGCTGGGACGGGAGATTTATGCAGAGTGCAGGGTGTAATGAGGAAGGAAAATTATTTTGCAATACTCCAGAATCATGCAGTGCCATCAGGATGGCGTATAATAGGCCGTAACTTTACATTCATGCATGACAACGACCCAAAACACACTGCGTTAGTGTGTAAGAACTATCTAAAGGAGCAAGAAGAACAGAACACCCTGAAAGTAATGACATGGCCGCCACAAAGCCCAGATTTGAACCCTATAGAGTTGTTGTGGGATGAACTGGACAGGAGGATCCGAAAAATATGCCCAACTTCACAAGAACATTTACGGAATATTCTGCAACATAAATGGATTAATATTCCACAATCCATTTTAACAAAACTTATCGAAAGAGTGCCTAGAATAGTTCGAGCGGTGATTAACAGCAAAGGAGGTTTTTTCGATGAAAAAAAAAATAATGTTCAGTATGTTATATTAGGCCAGAATAACTTTTTATTTATTTATTTTTGTCTTTTTTACCTGTACATACAATAAAATTGCATTTTGTTTTTAGTTTCGTTTGTTTCTGTAACCTTTTCATGTTTTTTACTAACCGACCGGACTTCTCTGAACGGCAGTGTACATATATCATTTTCTTATTCGAAAATTAACATTAGAAATTTCTACAGGAAGTTCTAGGGCATACGTTAGTGGTACAAAGGTTATAAATGTCAATTAAATGTCATTCGGTTCGCATCATCTAAATTCTCAGTACAATTTAACGTTGTAGTGTTGCATGTGTTCAAATATGTCTTATTGTTAAGAATTATCATAGGTGTCTATGAAAACAAAACCGTTGGCAAGGAAACTAACAATAATTAATTGTTATTTGTAACTTTCTGTCGATGTATTCAGACATAATATATTGAGAAGTTGCTCCGATTTTTCCTAGTCTCGATCCACTATTTCAAAGTTATTCAAAAGTGCATTTGAAGAATATTGTGTTTATGTAGAAGAAGGCTACAACATTTAAGGTTAGTGGTCATTTCATTTCTCGTTTTCCGTTTTGAAACTATCCTCAAACAAAACTTTCATTTACCGAAAGAGTGTCTAGGGACATTCCCGGATTCACGACCCCCAATTTTAATAAATTTCTGACATTTGTAAAAATTTCGAAAATTTCTTTGAATTAATCCATCAAAAATATTACAATTCATATGTGTCAGTTGATGTAAAAAGAAGAAGTTTGTGTATACAAATAACGCGAGCTTTTGATTTTAATATGATACCAATAGAAATCGAATACGTACTGGATAGATTTGGGTACTAGTAACTAGTAACCGTTTTTCGGTTGCTTTTAAAAACTAACGAATACTCGTCTCAATCGGTAATCGTTTCTTCGGATCTCGGTGAGTAACAGATACTCGATAACGAAATCCAGCTTTACTCTACATTTCTAGTGGACAATACTTAACATATACCAAAGCAAGACATTTCCTAAGCAGTAGAGACGCCAGGATCACCGTTTGAACCCCTACGTGAACTACTTTGACCGTGATGAAGAAACTTATTCGCTACATTTCGAGAATTTTTCGATACCGCCTCGTTTAATATGCATATAGAATTAAATCCGACGAAGTTCAGGTGGTCTCATACATTACTACACCGCCGGATTTCAATTTCTTACGCAGAAATGCCGTAAGGAATGTATGTTCATGCATAAGATACCAAACGAAACGCGTCTCCATTTACAAAACGCCGCGAGTGCATAAATGTGGTTGGTGAGCGGTATATAGGAGCCGTGCTGTTTGGTTTTGCGCCTGTATAATACCGCAAAAGAGAACACAGGGAAAACCGAAACCGACGTTAAAAGATCGATAAACAACATCGTCGGGCAACCTCCCTCGTTTCATCACCACCCGTTTTAAAGCGCGTATGTATACGTATACGTAGATATATCCGGTATAAATAAAACGCATTTGGATAAAACGTGAGTTTGATTTTGAGGAATACTCTGAATATTTGCACCAACAAAATTTTCAGTTAATCACTCGGTAATAACACGTGGACCTTCTATTAGATAAATTTTCGCCAACCTACGGATTTGAGATCACTCAGATCCGGGTTCGCAAGGATTTCAAGATTAGAAAGGATCTCGAAATCCACGACGTTACAGGTGGTACCGACAATTAAACATTTTTGCCAAAAATGAATCTTAAATTCAATTTTCTCACATGCACCTATACTTGTTTAATTTCATCTCTCGATTGTCTTCAATTCACAAACAGAAAAGTAGATCCCGCAAGTCAAAGACACATAAAGAAAGCATTAGTATTTTTAATTTTTTTTAATAGAGCAGCTTTATTACAATCTTATTGCGCGACAAGCTTTGACATTGGGACATAAATATCATATGCCCTTCTTGTATGCAACACGTGCTCTTGTAATGAATGCTGGTAAATTTTTCTTGTAAATGACGCGAAGTTTAATTTCGCACGCGCTTACAAAATCGATTATTGGTAGAGTCGAAACCAGTTTTATATCACGTACACTACCGTTCATATATTTGGGGACGATTAAAAAATATAGTTTTTTTTTTAATTCGAATAAAAACAAAAAGTCATTTGTAATTTAATTTACTTCTGTACATTGAGTATACTATACAAAACTAAAAATATTCCAAAAAGAAATGTTGTACTAATTATAATTAGGTCTATACGGATTTGTCGTCTATATGTCCACCCTTTGACTTAATTACTGCACTACATATTCGTGGCATTCTTAGAATTAAAGATTTCAAAAATTTTGCTGGGATCTCGGTCCATGCTTGCTGGAGCTTTCTCCATAAATCTTGTGAACTAGTCACTCCTTTTTGGCCAATCCTTCTGTCCAGTTCATCCCATATTAATTCGATAGGCGACAGGTCAGGAGACTGAGGTGGCCAAATCATTCTTTTTAAACGATCTTCTTCTTCCAGAGATGCTAGATAGTTTCTGCATATACGAGAAGAATGCTTAGGGTCGTTATCCTCTTGAAACGTAAAGTTTCGATCTCGTAATCGTTCCCCACTTGATACAGCATTCTCTTGTAATATTTTAAGATAGCCCTCTTTACGAAGTATTTCCTGTATTCTTACTAAATCACCTACAGCTGTTCCCGCAAAACAGCCCCAAACCATTACGTTACCTCCACCGTGCTTCACTGTAGGTAAAATACACTGTTCAGTAACTCTTTCACCAACCTGTCGCCTAACAAACATCCTCCGTTTGGAGCCAAATGTTTCAAATTTGGACTCATCTGTCCACAGCACGTTGCACCACTGTTCGAATGTCCAGTATCTGTGTTCTTGTGCCCACTGCAATCTTTTTCTTTTATTTTGAACTTTCAAAGACGGTTTTCTGGCAGCTACTGGTTCCTTTAAGCCTGCCGCAATTAATCTTCGTTTAACGGTCGAATGCGAAATAGGATTTCTGCGTGAAACATTGATTTGCTGCGTTATTTCCGGAGCCGTTAGGAATCTGTTTCTTTTTGAAACAAGAACCATGAACTGATCCTCAGCAGCTGTTGTCTCCTTTTTACGTCCAGAACGTTTCTTATCAGCCAAAGAACCCGTTTCCGCCACCCGTTTTAATGTTGTAAATACACAATTTTTCGATATTTTTAATTTTTTCGCAATAACTGCCATTGAGTATCCTTCATTACGTGAAGTAATAATAGCAGAACGCGTTTCGATGGAAATTTCTTTTCGTTTTTGCCATTTCAGCACCACCCGTTTATTACGAGAGTTAAATTTAAACTAAACTACTATCAAGATCGATTTTATTTTAAATACAAGACGATATCTGCTTTGTTTGTTGTACTAAGTGTTCTATGAATCTCACATTACATACGTCAGTTAGTTCGTGGATGACATTTCATCATATATCAAGAACAGTATATTGAGCTCAAAATTGATCCTCGAGGGGCACCGTTGTGAACTGGATGTACCTTCAGTTCCGTATTTTGCCTTCTTTGCGTCAAAGAGTTTAACTAACTTTAACTCAATAGTAACTGAATTCGACTAGCTGGATTAAATGGGTACCTCAACACAATCGAAAGCTTTTGGAAGATCACAACAGGCTATTATAGCATCCTTCACGTCAAAAGCAGTTGTTATCACATGTATTATTTCAGTAATAGTCGACTGTACTCATGGGTACTATGGTACTATGGTATCCAGATTCCTTGCAGTAGATGTTGTTTTTTTTTTTACAAAAGAACTTATTATTTGATTTTTAATAGTATATTCGAATATATTGAAGAACAACTCTTTCGTTCTCCCATTTTGTAAACGGGCACTTTTTATCAATTCCAATGCGAATTGAAAAGACACCACTTAATTATACACTCGTTAAAAGAGCGAGTTAGAGCTTCTGCGTTGACACATTATAAATGTCCGACGATAACCCGTAAACATCGAGCGACGTACTGGGAGATGATATCACTCCAATTTCCTGAGAGGTTACCGGATGTAGAAAAATGCAGCGCTGTTGCATGCGATTTTAATCTTGTTCTAATAAAAAAAAAAGAAGAATTTTAATTGGGACCAGGTATTTTAGCTGTCAGATCGCGGCCAATCGAAATGGAGAAATCATTGAAGTCATCTACACTTAAGCCGTGCTTTCAGGTTCAGTGAGTTTTAGTTTCCAGATTTGTTTCCAGTTTTATTACGTTCCAACTGGTTAATAAATAATATAATAAATGCTGCTGTTATTCATGAAATTAAAACAAATTGATTGGAATCTAATGAGATTATTCCATCGTTTTGCCGCACTGTGTATATCGCTATTGTTACCGATCTAACAATACAATTTTAACGGACGTATGACGATGAAAAGTTCATGAACGTATAAGGTTAATATAAATGTCAAAAGGGAAAATATCAGCGCTAAGGTCATCTTTTACATCAATCATGGATACAATTATAGCCCAAGGGCTATAAATGCAAGCAAAATTCGAGATGGCACGGTACAGCTAGCACAAAACAGGACATGTAATTAACCTAGCAAATTGGTTTGGATCAAGACATGCAAATCGTGCATTATGCGAGGTGTAATACTTATCGCTCAATATTATTTGTGTTTTTAAACGTATTAGCCCGGTTTATAGGTAACTCGCAAGGAAGTTTTTGCTAACTTAAACTACGGAAAAAAACTAATACATCGCGTTTCATATTGATTCGAGTATAAGCTTACAAACAACGCTCGAATATTCGAAATGTTTTGAACTTTGCCTCTATATAAAACAGTTTCAAATAATCTATTTAAACGTCACGTTTTTCGGAAGAGAAAAAACAGCTTTCGGGTAACGTATACGGTCCGACGCCTCTAGTCTCAACAGTCTGATGAATACATGGATGATTCACCCTCTTTGGGGCCGCCAGACGTTCGGGGACCGAAGGGTCGATTCCCCCTCCGGCTATCGAGATACCGAGAGGCTTTAGCATCGATTTTCGTTGTTGGTACGGACAGCATCGGAACAATGCGATCCAGAATTCTAAGTGTGCCTTTCTGAGGATTCTCCAGAATTTCATAGCGCATAACATTACTGACTACCGCATATAAGAAAGATCCCTCCGTATGGTGCAATCGTCTGCTTCGAAATTGACGTAATGGCAAGGTTTTTAAAAAACACATGGGGAGAAGGCAAATGTATACCGTGGACGCGTAAAATATAAACACTGTCTGGAAAACAGACATCCAAGCTAGAAATTTACGAAATTTTGTGTTTATAAATTTCGTTATTAGGTTATTTCTATTGTCTGAAAGCAGGAGATATTTATGTAAGGAAATTATATATAAACAGATGTTATTTATTCATATTGAAATAGCCTATTCCCTTCAGCTGCTGTATTTTTGTTCTGTTTTATTTCTAAGGGTCGTTTGTGTCAGCCGACGTTATTCTTTCTGTAAAAACTGGAAAAATCGAACATCGAATCGTCATTAAATTGCATTTGAAAAGGAAATGTGCAATTTAAAGCCGATATGGACCCTGCTTATAGGGACCCTAGGACAGTGAAATTTTGACCAGCAGAACTTAAACGTGGCCATACCAATTTGATTAACAATGAACGTTCGGGACGACCAAAAATTGCAACCACAAAAGTTCACCAAATTGTGTTAGACGACCGTCGAAGAAGTCCTTAAAAAAGGGATACAAATCATAACGACGAACCTACACAAATAAAGACGATTTAGTAGAAATGTCTTTCGGGTGATGTCGTGTAGTTAATATTTTACTTGACGTTTCGCTGACCCTGCAGTCAGCTTGTTCAGAAGATTTCTAAAGACTTTATAAATCAGGGTCAGCGAAACGTCATATTAACTACACGACATCACCCGAAAGACATTTCTACTATGGATTACGGTCGTGAAAGCCCACAGTCAACTAAAGACGATTTATTTGACGAAATTCAAACACTAATTTTATCTGGTTGCCATAATTATGAGCAACACTTGTATATGAGCACACAGACACTACCGACTTCCAGATTAAACTTGAAGATTCCCAATACGCAACTAACATCCGTATCCTGCTTTAGTCGTTGTATCCGTTGCGTTCTTTGTGATATATCTGACTCACGCGAATCTTAAAAAATTCAGGACCAGCGCCGTCGGGCTATTTTAAAGATCACCATTCGCTGGAAGTGTCTGGGGCATCATTGGCCGGTTGTTTTAGTCTTTGTGGCGTACTCGAGCGTCGTTCTATTTTGGAAATATACGAAGCGAAGGAAATAAGAAGACCAGAAGTTCGGATTAATGCGAAACGGCGCTCCGGCTGTGTTATTTCTAGGTGTTAGTTGACAACGAGATTATCTAGCATCATCTTCAATTTAAAGTTGTATTATTATTAGTATTACTTAGTATCGTATGTACTCGTAGGTTACAACTTTAAATTCCACGAATCGGAAGAGTGATGTATGCGTATAAAAAAAATGGACCTGGTTTTGAAAACAGGCATTGATGGTTATAAAAAATAATCAAAACGTGGAGCAGTTGATATATAAATTATGCGTTGCATAGACTTACATGTATCTAGATGCTAATTATAACACTATGATTCAGCATTTCTTCAATCTTAAGGTGTATAATTGGTAGTCTGTAGTCTATTCCAGTGAGATCGAAGTAGATAGATGGATGTGTACGTACAGGATGTTGGGTGCAGATTCAAGATTTCTAAATTTTATTTTGTTCGAGGGAGCTAATTTTTAGAAAATATCGGTCTATTCAACCTCCGGTTTTACAGGAAGTAACATACTCTTCATTTCCTCAAATGGATTGCCCTAAATTTTCTAAAACATTTGAATTCGGTAAAATCGGCGATGAACGCTCGTGACCACCTTCCGAACGTTGATCGCGAATAATCGCCTTCAGTATTAATTTAAAGTATGCGGAAATCGTTTGATGAAGAAATAAAATACACGGGGTGTTCTAAGGTTAACAAATTCGATCGATAACACCCTGTACAATGTTTGCACAAAAATAGAAAGGCTGTTCAATAGCTCATGTGTGTAACTTATTAATTCATGCAACTTTTGCATTTAACTCTAGACCTATCGAAATACATGGACTTTGCGTCCAATTAATTGCCGAATTCAAATGTTTTATAAAAATTAGGCCAATCCATTTAAGAAAATGAAGTGTACTCTACGTTGAATAGATATGAATGAATAGACATAAATGTTAATCCCCTTGAATAAAATAAGTCTGCAAATTGACAAATTTTAAATCTGTTTAATTTCTAATATACCGCCTGTATATAGCGTCCATACTATGGAAAATTGTTTTATTAATCGGATATGCTTAAAATATTGCTTTAAATTACAGGCATACAAACAATCACGTAACCTTTTGTGAAATTTGAAATTTTTTTTTCAATAAAATTATAAAATATGCAAAATAGGATTTTTTTATTTTTTACTAACTTGTCAAACATTAAAAAAAAAAACACTCGTGTTTATTCTAAAGTGGTCGCAGTGTGGTAACTTGTAAAAATTATAAATATTCATAGTCCCTAATACTTAATCCCATAAACTAACACGAAAGTTTTTTTGTACATTCGAACTGACCTTGCAGAGAGCACTGGAGCCTAGGTATTACCCAATTTTTTAAGCAATGCTATTTATAATAGGGATATGTAAAAAACGTTACAAACATCTTTTGATGTATTAAAACAAAATATATATATACATAAACCAAATAAAAAGAAAAAAAAAAAAATATATCGAATTCTCTCTAATCTATAAAGACAGGTGTGTATAAAGCTTCCTTGAAATGTTACAAAAGTTACATTGACTTAAGTCCATTTCGTTATTGTTGCAACAAATAAATTGCAAAATGCTCATTATTAATAATAATTAAAAAAAATGCTTATCGAAATATTACAATACATTTGGAGATAAATAACATCTAGATCTTGAAAAGTGAACGTTCCTTGCGTGGTGTACTGTACTCGCCCGTCCAACAAATGGGAGACATCAGGTTCGATTCATTACCGCGACGAAGTTTATTTTCAAACAATTAATTACGAGAAATTGCAGTTTGACATTCATCGTTGAGAATGAGGATCCAACGAATCCTCTCGAAATGGCCGTCCCGGATTAATTAATTAAACTTGTGCGGTGCAGAGTGTGTCGATACTTTTGTGAATGTTTACTATACTACGCCTCAGTCCTTGCTATCGTTATTAAGTTGGGCTATAATCATTTAAAAAATGCCTCCATTTAAACCCAAATCGCTTAGATAGAAATTTAATAATACCGTCAATAGTTATAAAAAGCCCATTCTCAATGTTGTTGCAAATCACTAATTAAGGAGAATTAAGAATAAGAAGGTCTTTTAAATTAAAGGACGTAAGTAGTTAACTAATTTCAACTGGAACTATCCAGATTGAAATCAGCTCAATATAATCTGTAATACTAAAGCATCACGGATTATTTAATATTATACAATCATGGGAAAAACGAATGTTTTTTAACCCACCTACGTAATTTTCTGAAATTATTACGTTAAATTAGGCAAACTATAGATTATTTTAGCTTTGTTTCAATGCAAACCACAAGCGAATCAGAGTCAATAATATACTGTGAAATCAGTCAGAAAACAATTTCGGATTTTGTTTTAATCAATCGCATCGCGCCTGAAAGTTTGTGATTTCTGTTGAAACGAGTATTTTACAACACATTGTACTCGATCTATTAAATAGAACGATCACAGAATGTAAATGAATAATTAATGGAACGTTAGACTGTACGAGCAAAATTAATAATCAGTCTCTTACCGATACTGTATCATATAATGGTCTCCGGGTATCTAGATTATAAAAATTGTTGTGTTTGGTATCCGTACAACCTTGAAATTCACTATCACTGAAAACACTAGTCACATGGTACTTGGAAAACGGTTTTACGCAACATCGATAACCAGCGACACACAACACGGTTTCACACGGACTGTTTGTTCTATTCGCGTGATGTTCGGATGGTTGTTTAGAGAGGCAGTCTTGCGCACGTGTTTACAACGTAAAAGAAGGGGGAAGATAATCGTTTGCTTTAATGTTTTTTTTTCTTCTTTTTCGGGGATGAACTACGCCCCAAACTATGAATTAGTATTTTCAAAACGGTCCAATGGTCAATATCCTGTGAATACGCTTAAAAATAACTTGCGAAATTTTTCAGCTATCCAAATTCATCGATTTTTTCTGATTGAAATTTACCGCGTATGTTAAATCCCTATTTACCGGCTATATTACATTCAAATCTACCGGCACACAACACAAAAGTATCGGCACACTCCGCATCACACAAGTTCAATTAGTTAATCCGGGACAACCGTTTTAAAGATGCCTAGCATGCTGATGTTGAAGAGCAAATAAATTTAATCAGGAAGCAAGGTAAATGGGATCATTTTTGCGAAACGGATTGTAAATAAGATTTACAAAATGAGGTACTCAAGATTTTACAATAAATTGCTGGTTTTGCATAGTTCAAAGGCTAAAATATTAATTGTGCCACAAGAGACGTAAGTGCAATTTTGTGGTCGAGACTATTGTTCACAAATCGAGGCTCGGCCAAGGACTGCAATGTTTTCTTTATTAACAATTTTAGAAAAAAAATGTTTTAAATAAAAGTTTCATCAATTGACGGCGTGTATCCATTTTTTATTATGCAGAGCGTTCCGTTAAGGCTGTACCGAGCCAAACTTTGTTATTTTAAACAGGACAGCTTGCATATTACGTCACTTCGGCGGGGAAACAGGCAAAAGCGATTGCAGTAGACAGAAATACATAGAAACTGGACGGTGGAAGACTGGAAGCGAGTGCTATGTACTGATAAATCGAAGTTTGAAATATTCTCGGGCAAGCAACACGTGTTTATTTTAGAAGAGAGCAAGGCGAAAAAATGTTGCCTCAATGTATAGTGCCAACTGGGAAGTAATTGTTTGGGTTTGCTTTTCCTGCGCCGGGGTTATTGAAATAATATGCTGGAAATAATGACCTGGCCACCGCAGTCCCGATCTCAATCCAATCGGACTGTTGCAGGACGAACTTGAAGAGTTCGGAAAGTGACTCCTACCTCGTCGAATCATTTCTGGAACATGCTACAAATTGAGTGGAATAATATGCGAGACGGAGTCCTGGAAAAACTAGTGGAGCGGATGGCCCGTCTCGTACAAGCAACACGTGTTTATTTTTGAAGAGCGCAAGGCGAAAAAATGTTGCCTCAATGTATAGTGCCAAGTGGGAAGTAATTGTTTGGGTTTGCTTTTCCTGCGCCGAGGTTATTTAAATAATACACCGGAAATAATGACCTGGCCACCGCAAAGTCCCGATCTCAATCCAATCGGACTGTTGCAGGACGAACTTGAAGAGTTCGGAAAGTGTCTCGTACCTCGTCGAATCATTTCTGGAACATGCTACAAGTTGAGTGGAATAATATGCGAGACGGAGTCCTGGAAAAACTAGTGGAGCGGATGGCCCGTGTCGTACAAGCTGTTCTTCGAGCGAAGGGAGAGTTTTTCGCCGAACATCTGCTGATAATAGTACAAAATAATTTTACATTTTGGTTTCATTTAATTTGAATATCCTTTAGTACCTCCAATTTATTTAAGTGTCTGAACTAATACGAACGGGGGTGTGTGCCTGCGCTTTTGAGTACCAACATGAACTAAATTTATCATTCGTTCTATTATTACAGTAGTACAAAAATAAATTTAAAATAAAATATTTTAGGCATAAATCACGTTTTATGTGACGAATTTCTTTTTATTTCTTGAGTACGGGCGTTTTAATAAAATGAGGGCTTAGATTTATCCCAAGTTGACTTTGGCGAATGTCACAGAATATTATTTTGCATAGAGGTGACGGCGTTAGTTATATTATTTATTAACATTAAGTTCATTAATATTTATGTATCTACATCTAAATTAGTTTCTAATTCGAATATATTTCTTGCGTATCTATATTTATGCCACGTACGCGGCTTTCGTAGATTAGATAAAGCAAACGGTAACAAATCTAGGCAACTTTATTAACTTTACTGTTACGTCGGTTAACTAGCATACAGTACGTATTATTATTCATAGATTTTCATATACCTACTGTGGATCGAGGACCGCCATCAATCGCCGACGCTTGAGATAGGGTGAGCTACACAACCGCGGCGTGCATATTAGTTGGATGTAAGGATTTTCTAACAAAAAAAAAATTGAAAGAAACCTTAAAACTTAAGCAAATGTAAAACAAGCACATTTTTTCTTACATTAAAGACAACAAAATTAATTACAAAAATTTTATTATATATCATACATTGTAAATATACTTTAACCCTGTTGTGGTGTCCAATTTAATTCTTTCATTAGGTTATTATAAGCGTCTACTAGTTCATCATTATTTCCAATATTTAAATTTTCCAAAGCAGGATAATAATTTTCACAGATATGCCTTCGTGTCTCGGGATGTTCACAAATGTTAGTTAAGGTATGTATACAATTTAATTTTGTCATTGCATGTTCCGTATCATAAGAAAGCTTCACAAGCCTATCGGCTAGTTGAGGTATTTTAATAGCTTTGATCTTTGCAGCAGATTTTATGGTCGCGAACATAGCTGCGGAAGCAGCTGCATCGTACACAGAAGGTCTTTCATCATGTAGCAATCTGTTTAGATCTCGAAGTAAATTCGCGTCGTAGGCCATCTGCTTCCCACAAGGCGTAGCTAACAACCTCGTCAAGCATTTCAAACTTGTTGCCCTTAAGCTCTCGAGTTGTCTCTCCATCAAACTGGAGAATATATCGAATCCGTTGTTACGCAAAGTCTGTTCAACACCATCACTGCCATACATCAAGAAACTCAAAGTCTGTAAATGAATCGATACGATTTCGTCAACATCTTTGCAGGCATAATTCAAAAGCGTTGGTATGAATCCAAAGCTTATCAAATCGTCCGCTGTGACCCAAAATTCCGCAAGGCTTCTCAAACACGCGGCAGCTTTTATTCTTACAGCAGCTTCCGGATCGGCCAAACGACTAGATAGGTGTTTCAAGATAATTTTATTCTGAACTATCGCCTTTCTACCATCGGCAAGATCGCAGATCGTCGTCAATGCCATGCAAGCCTTCTCCCGTACATCCGGTTCTTTGTGGATCAGCAAATCGGCCATTCTATCCGGTACTCTGATTGCTATCGCTTGATAGCCTTCTTCAGGGTCGTGTAATAAATCGACGAAGGAAGCTAGTGCAGCTTTTACCACCTCTACGTCCTGGCTATGCAGTTCCCTACATAGTTTTGGTATTGCCAGGCGACCGAAGGCTAATGGTCTTCGTGTAGAATCAACGTTCTGCGTTGGGATGCACGGTTGTTCGGAAGTGAGACGGTTCAAGGGCGGTTCAAGGTCTCTACTGTCTAAGGTCGGTTGCTGACGTGCTAAATTTACTGCTCGGTTAATAATCCGGGGATTTACACCACCAGATCTCAACTGGATGTAAGAATGTTTATGTGGAGAATACATTTTTTGCTAATATATTTGACAGATCATTGACGTATCTGTTTTTTGCAAGATCCAATCGGCAAACACGCGGCGGTTTTGATGGTTCATAGGCTTCAGTTCTTGGGTCCATTGACGAATGTGTTTTGTCATAATTTGTTGCAGGGACGACTTTGAAATGCCCGATCGCTGTAACCGATGGCGAATTGTGGTCTTTCGGTTTTCGGTAACAGTTTTATTCGCTTTAGCGATATTCTCCGCTGGACGAACGTTTTCGAAATGGTCTCTGGATATCAAGAACAGAGTCAGACTCTTAATTGCTGTATGGGTAGGAATATGATTTCGAAGAAAATCAACATTTAGTAATAAGTTTGGACAATTTTTATGGGTTCTTCAAGGGTGAAATATATCAACCTTCACTGCAACGTTGACTGTATTCCTTACATTGATAGGCAGCGTCATTTACAATTTGTTATTTAATATGAAGCTTATCGAATTACTTATTGTAAATGCTCGGTTTCTAACATTAGCCCACTTTACAACTTAAACATTGCTAAAATGTGTTTTTAATGAGTTTTTTAAAGTCCACATAATATGAACTGGGATTTTAAAATCGTATTTTTTCAAAATCTACTGAAATTTCACAAATAATAACTCAAATCCGGCTCACTCCTCAAGAATATCAGGAAAAATAATTTGTTCCGGTGAGTAACGCAAATAAATTCTTACGGTTTGTTTTAAGTCGTAATGTTGACAACATTACAAAAGGTTAGTATAGTGTAGATAACTGCTTTGGAATGTTTACTCTTCTCCTGCGGACTAGATCGTGGATTGAACAAAAGCTTACATAATCTTTTGCAATAAATGTTATTGATTTTTTCAAAATTATTTCTGCCAGTTGGTGACTATGGAATCCCATAATTTATTTTTTGGTAGTCCCAAAATTGCCACAGCTTAAGCTTATGTTGCTCAAGCTATTTTAAGTCTAACGAACAGAGGTTCAAATCTCTATCGTAATCAAGCTACAAGCATTTGAAATTTTTGGAAACCCAACTAATACAGGCGTAGGTACCGCTCGTAATTTAGGTGTTATTAAGAAGTCGGTACGTTAGTGATTCATTGATAGCTTGGAAAAAAGTTGGCGCAGTGTTAATTGTAACACCTGCTATCATAGTTTCTTTCGATTTTCGTTGTTGGTTTAATTTATTGAAGTTCTCTATGTATGTCTTATTTTATAACAATGTATATTTACCCTTTTTAGGTATATTATCTTATTTACAAATGATTTTGGATTATGAAGAAGAATTCTTTCACATTTCGGAATTTGTTTATACCTTTTTCAAAAATATTTTTCCCTTCTTCTATTTACATCTCGGATGTTTTTTTTTTTTTTGTTATTATTAAGTTTATAGACAAACATCTTCATTTTGTGTTGTACACCTTAATGGATGCAAGTTTAAAAGGTGGTACAAATTAGAAATGTTTGTCCATAAAGTTCAAAACGATCTAAGATGTAAATGGGAAAAAGAATAAACAAATTTCGAAAGGCAAAAGGATTTTTATTTAAACAACACAACCGGATTAACAAAAAAAGAGGAATTTACATGTTTGAACAAAAGCCGGTTAAAAAGAGAAAAAGAAGACAAATGATTTTGATTAGTATGAATATTTTTTTGAATGTTTCAATTACCATTCAACAAAGACACTTTCGATAAACGATAATTTTTAATGGGATTTATTTTGAGACAAATTACGACCCAAACACAATGTTTTGTACATTCAACTTACGTAACTCAAAAAGAGAAAAATTTTAACTTCTATAAAACATTAGGTGGTAATGTTTCTTCTGCACTAATTAAATTTTTCATGGAAAAATTTTCATCTAGAACCTAGACATTAAAAAAAAGCACGTGGATCGTTTTGGCACGGTATCGAATTAGAATTTGTACACAACTTGGTCAACGACCTGTCACTGAAATAAAAATAGAGAAAACGGAAGAATTTCATGTACATATTTTTTATTTGTTATTTTTAATTTTTTTTAATAATCATGTATGAGGTAATAGAAATTTAAAACCGCATTATTAAAATATTTCGCTAATAATTTAACTACGATATTTGGTTTTATTAAAAACACTTAATAAGCACGACATATACATTACCTTTCTTAGATCTTGGAACATTCCTTCTTTGGTGCCTGGTGCGTTTTTTACGTGGAGTAGCCACGGGTTTCCCCGTAGATATTTCCACGATTTTCATCATACAGCACAACAGTACAACGAGCATGTCTTTAGTTTACGACATGATTCGCAATATATTTAATATTTGAATCCGCACGCACGAAACCAGTTCACATATCACTAAAATCACATTCGGCCAGTCTTTGAAAATCGGAACGCTACTGACTTCAATAAACAACATGGGACCGTGTAAAGGCGTAAATATACGATGCCGATTGTCCTACAGGAAATGTCGGTTAGGAAAAATACCGCCTGATAAGAACAGTTTGTTAATCGTGCGTTAGCGTGTAGTTAGAGTCAGGGTCGTTTAATCCTCAACCAGCTTTCCGTTTATAATTCGAATTCTTTGTTTACAACTGTACCCACTGGTATGAACACATGGTCCTTTCTATCGGCAGCGCAGACTATTGGCTGATGGGATTTCTTTCAGACTCAGAAGGGGAGAATCGTATAAATGAGGATTTATTTTTATTGAATGAGAATTCTACGAGTACCGCATCAACATACCATTCCATATCAATAATGCATAATATACAGGTTTTCTAATTCAAAATTGGTTTGATACCATAAACATCTAAAAGAAAAAAATAATATTGTGGTGGGGACAATGGATATCGCTTCCTGTCGCACATCTATCTTATCCGGCGCCAGTAATTAATAATTGTCCATTATATTTTATCATCAGTTCGAAGAAGAGGTGTAGAAGCAAATATCCTACGAAGGCAGTCCTTCAAGTCTCAACATGAAGAGTTAAAAAAATTCTGGTAACATAGTTAGGCATGCTTTGAAAGATACTTTGGAAAATTTCAGCCATGTTGGACACTCAGTTGTTGTTTACCAGTCGTTTGAGTCAATTGCTGTTAGGGTTTCTGTACATGGCAAAGACTGTGGGCACCTCAAAAGAACGTGTTTGCCACATATTGATTGATGATTTGGGAATGAGAAAAGCTAGACATGGGATATATTAAATTCTGTGTCCAACAACTATAAGTATCAACTAATACCTACTCCTATCAGCTTTTTTTTAATTATTAATTTTGATAAAAAGTTGGATCACTTGTATATACTTAATACGACTTAAGAGCCAAATTCTTAGAAATAATAAATAAACGAGAACATTTGTTATGTATAGTTACATAAATGTATATGTATACTTATTGACGTCAAATCCGTCTACTTATGCAAATAAGCAAATTGTTAGATGAAGGCAAGCTGTTAGCAATTTAATATCTTATTTATACATTTCTCCATTTTCAAATTATCTCTATTGCTTTGCAGTAGTTTAAAAGAATTATTTCGAAGAAATCAATCCATAAATTTTCAATAACAATAAAATTATTAAAACACTTTATAACGATTTAATTAAAAAAAAATAGAATGAAATATTATTAAAATACAAAATTTATAAAAAATAGTGGAAGATTAGGTTTGTAACATAACTAAGTACCTAATGTTATTCATAGATGGCGCTAATATCTTGATAAGTATGATAGCAAGGTCTCTGGCCAACAACACTAAACTATCGGGACACCCCCCACTACACAAGTTTAATTAATTAATCCGAGCCGGCCGTTTCGGTCAACGGTTAAGAATAAGGATCCCACGTATCCTCGAAACGGCCGTCACGAATGAATTAATTAAACTTATGTAGTGCGGGGTGTCCCAATACTTTAGCGTTGCTCGTTACCCTTTGATAAATTTAATAATTCATGTGCTAAAACTTATTTAATGCATTCGATATTAATTAACGGCCAAAAATAGCAGGAAATTAATCAAAAGATTAGTACGGGATGCTCTTGCAACAATATTAATTCTTAGCGTTAGTATTTAATTTGTTATTACTTAATAAAGCATCAATCTATCAATATATAAAACAAAACACACGATGCAGGATGTATACAAATTTATTTAGTATTTAAACAAGTGTTCCGATTATCTCCGTTCATCCAAACAAAGCTCACGCTGCTGCTTTCTTTTTTTTCAAAAGAAAAAAATGTCTTCCCGTAGATGTCGCGTCGCGCCAAAATGAATTTCAGCTTCGCACGTGCTAAAAACCCGAACTCAAGACACCGACACTGTACACAAACGCGAATAAAAAGTACGTACGATTATAATACCACGTTCATTTATCGATACGCGATCGCAACGGTGAATTAGCTAAGAAAATTCTTTAAATTAGTTAATAGTACAACTAATATGGTGTCACGCTTACGATTGTATGAATATAATGCGCACGGCACTACACGACGCTTTGCCATCCCGTCTAATCAAAGACGTACGGTCTTTGGGACATCGGAGATGGGAGAATCTAAGCATAGTCCCGACGAGTTGTCTTTGCTTGTGCATTTGGACTAAATTTAAATGGGCGTATTCTTGATTCTTAAAATAATTATTCATAGATATGGATGCCCAGTGTCGTAGTGGGAGAACATTTTTCGTTTTGGCCTATTTTCATCTGTGCACTCCATAAAGCGAAATACACGCACGTAGGAGTGTTAATATTTATAAATATGCTCTTTTTTTGTTATCCTTACTTTTAAAATGGACCTTCGTCTATTTTTTTACATTGTGGATGCGTTGTTTTTTCGATTCTACGTCATACAATAGATCATTTGAATTCTTTCTGGATGTATCTTTTTTTGTTCTACGATTCATCCTTGCGATGAGAAAAAGTGTTATTTATGTTCGAAGAAACATCTGCAATAGCAAATCAAAAAACATCTTCGTCCGTGAATTGAAATTGGATATTTCAAGTCTTTACGTAATGCAAAAAATTGTAGACTTTATTGGGCAAGTTATGAAGCCTTCAGTCACGGTTCAAGTAAAAGTTCTACTGAACCCTGCATACGAGTTCTTTAAGTGCTTTTTTTAAAACTAGTTCTACTAAACTGAAATAAAGCATTAACACGAACGAATGGGTATTACCGGAAATACAAATGATCGGGTTCATTCTCTGTACTTTAAATATTAACAAATAAAAACCGTTGCAAATTTATTCGAATAAAATGAGAGTTCTTAAGATAAGTTGTTTAGACATGTTTAAACATGTAACAAACGTTTATAGAACCACGATCCAATGTTATCGCAGCCGCGTGAAATGTTAATCTGCAGTTTCAAACGTTTCCATTTCTTATACGAGAAGACACCTCTCCCGTGATTTGACATGTGCGTTATATATACCACATCTATTATGGGACATCTAATTATAACACCTCTAGCTTCTAGACAAGCGGCCTAAGAAAGAAGATCGTTCCAGGCGTAAATTTTAAGCGCTTTAAATATTTGCAGTGGAGATCTTCGAGATTTAAAGAGGGCTTTCTCCTTACCTATGAGTACAGGACCTCTGAAGTTATCGGTCATGTTCTCCTGTAAAAGAAAAAAAAGATGTTTGTATTATATTCCTGTAAATGGAGATAATTCAAAATTTATTTACCATTTCATTAACCGTAGTCGATGGGTAACGACATTTTAGTTATAAAAGATTCTGAAAAGAAAAAGGAAACAGGTAATTCATGAGAATCACACAGCATGTTTAAAGTTGCTGAAGCGCTAGCTTTGCCTGGTCGTAATCAACGAAAACAACGATTTCTAGGTTTAAAGTTAATTGAATTGTCATTCCGCTATATGAATAACTAAGATTTGATTATTATTATGTTGTTATTAATTATATTTAACGGAAGCTCTGCACTTATTTTCAAAATGTGTAGTTATTTATGTCATAATAAGGGACGTAAGTGCGGTTTTGCGGTCGAGGATGTTGTGGACATGTTACGTATTGACACCTATAACACATTACGTCTCTAGAGACGTAAATCCCACCGTCAGAGGCAAACAAAATACATAAATAAAAAGTAAATAATAAATCGCATTCACGTCCCTCCAATCAATAATAAGAAAACGTACATTGCCGCGTATTTTAACAATAACATTTAACTTTGAGAACCACATGAAATAAAAATCGCCAAGTGAATGAAATCGAGAGAACCATGTTTTTAAAATTTGAAAAATACCATACTTTCAAACTAACAGATTTATTGTATACAATGGCTTTGTTTTTTCTTAAAACGGTTGAACTAAATCTGCATCTTCAAACCAGTCGCTCTTGTAAGTAATGCAGAGGTTAATATCATAAAGCTATACAATGATTCGCATTGGTGAACCATTTTGAACGGTTCAGAATTGTTTCAAATGTAAAAGAAAAAAATACCAAACAACAATTCAATATTTTCTGTATTATGCCAAAGATTATCAAACGTTATGTAGAAAGTTAGGTCCGGGGAAAAACGTGCCCAAAGGAAAATTTGATGCTAAAGCAAAATTTCTACTCCATCGATGCTATGTTAAAGGCAATACCCCTTTGTTTACAAATAGAGGCTGAAATTCATTAAAAGTTGGTAGAGTAGATATTTGGAACACTGGATGATAGAAGCTTTTTTTAACGTTGTCTAGAATAAGTATTAAAATGTTTTTGTGGTAGCAAGAAGGGAGATGTTTTGATTTGATGTTCTGATTTAAATATCAGAATAGGTTTGGTCCTAGAACCTTATCAGCATTCTACCTTAACATAACTTTGTTATTAATTTACACTCGTGGCTTCTGCTATTTTTATGGACAGTTTTCTATAATCTAATCTTAATAACCCATATTTGTCATCGGGTATATATTTTTTAATACGATGAACAGTAGGTTAAATGTTTAAGATTTCTTTAAACAAAGTGCAAGCCTTAAATAAATTTTTTTTTTTATTATAATTTTAACAACATAGTCCCATTTCTTTTAAGTTAAGGCTTTGCTTTCCGCTAACATCAAACAAAGTGGAAATTATGCAAAAAATAAGAATACCTAAAGCTTGAGTAGTAGATTCAAATTTATTACTAGCTTCGTTCCAATTTAAGTGAGATAATTTAAATTATTTCCCAATATCAATACTGTAAAGCTCGCACTGTATTTGGATTTTTACGGAGCTTTTTCCTTGTTTTCCTAATGTCCCCATTTCAATATTCGATTAATAAATTTAAATGTTATTTAGATGTATTTTATATTAATTGTGTATAAATTATCACCAATATTCCTCTGTATTAAGTCCGTAAGTACTGACGTTCCTTAATCACCGTATAAAATAACGACCATCAGCCCTATTCAACTTATCTCGCCACACAGAAATGATCTAATGACATACATCGGATCGCGTATCACCTAATCCGATTCAACAGTTAATCTACCTACCTGGTACATAATCCGTTATTCCCAAGGATCATCACCAACATTTAAAAACGAACGTATCCGCTAGAAAAACAAACACTGCTCCACACAACCGATTCACCGGAATTTTTTTTTTTTAACTTCGCAAATTTACCGAACTGGAGCCGCTATCGATATTTGGCGATTTTAGTCCTGTAGGGTGGGGTTGTTTGACGGTGGTGGTGAATCCTTAACCCCGTTACAAGGAGCGAGATTCGCGTACCAGCGCCACCTACACGAAGGTGGGCAAGCAACACACTTCTTGTATTGATTTTCCGTTGACTTTTTCCGGTTAATATACATGTTTTCCGTGCAGTTTTACTTGATTCGCTCGATTGTATTAACGTATGTACTGAAGGTATTGTATAAGAAATGGAGATAAACATGTAGAAGTGATTACGAAAGCTATGATGCTTATGATATTCTAATTGTTATTAATTTTAAGCTAGATCCTTTTATTCATGAAGAAATTTTTAAATATTTCCGTATTTTCTTTTTATCAAATTAAAAATTCCATTGTTCCGTGCCCCATAGCAATGCTTTTCGATTTAATTGATTTCATTTAGGATATAAAGGAAGTGTATTTTCTTGAAAGTTTGAGAATACCCAAAAATGAAAACAGACAATAAAGAACCAAGCCTGTCAAATATTTATGTAGATATATAAATAATTTTAAATATAAAAATAATTGATTCTAAAATTGTTACTGATACAATTCTGTAGAAAGCAACGCTTAGATAAGCGAGAACTTCATTATCTGTTCTATCTTTCTACCAAGACATTTTAAAATACAAATTTTACATTTTAAATTACCGCCGCGCCTTGCGATATATGTGGGAGCGTGTCGAATCGAAAGAAAAATTAATTTATAATTTTCGTTTATAATTGATTACTAAACTGCTGTAAGAGTAAACAACACATAAATATCGGCAACCTCTGCACCACACAGGTTTAATTAATTATAAAATAATTAATCCGGGACGGCCGTTTCGAGGACACAAATGGTCCTCCCCGAATGATTCGGTCACCGGTTGATGATGAGGACCATTCGTGTCCTCGCGGATTAATTACTTTATAATTAATTAAACTTGTATGGTGCGGAGTGTGCCGATACTTATGTGTTGTTTACCATACCACGCTACAGTCCTTGCTATCATTATTGCCCTAAGAGTGTTAAATTAAAGTGAAAAATATTTCCGAATCTATGTAAAAAATTACGTTATAAAGAATCTATCTAAATTAGCATCAATATACGACGATAATAGTAAAAAAAGCCAACAAATTATAAAACAAAATATTTATTTAATACTCTCTACATCAATATAATTAAAAATTACAAATTAACTAGAACTAGGGTAACTTGACATCCATCTTTCTACCACCTCTGTATTCCTCTCCAACCATTTAATGTTATTTTCCACTGTTTCCAATGCTTGTACTCGTGCGGATGCTCCGGCTCCAGCATTTGGATATTTCCCAAAGAAATCTTTCATCTGTAACGCGATCGAAAAAGGTAATACATTTCCGTCAAACAATTGTAAAACATACGCACCTCGTTAAGTTTCGTATTGGTAGTGAATGTTTTGGTGATGGAAGGGATCATTCTTCCTAAATACCTTTCGTTCAATCCGAACCTATCTACCAGTTGTTCCCAATGTTCTCTGCAACGTTGTTGTCACTCAAAGTTGATATTAAGATTGCAAATTTGATAGATTTACCTAACGTAATCCCATACTATAGATGTACCGATTGGATTTGCTGCGATGTACTGCAGAAGGGTGAAATAATCCTGACCGCGAATTATCTCCTCTGTTTCCGCGATCTCTATTAATCTGACAGAAAAAAAAAAAAATTCACAAAAGTCTTAAACAAATAGAAAAGCGAGATATCAAGCAATTACTACTGATGAAGTGCGGACGGAGGCCAAACCATAGTTCACGAGATTGTTGGCGATTTATATCGAACGTAAACTACAACATTGCCACTCTTCAAATCTAAAATATTACCTTGTAAGTAACGCTGGATCATTGGAGAAGGTTAAACCGTGCATTAGTTTTAACTTTTCTGCAGCGTCGCTCTCTTTCACGAATATATCGTACATTTTTTCCCAATTTGCAGCATCGCTACCGGCAGCACCTTAAATAAAACACATGAGACTCGATAGAATTACCAATGCGTATAATTAAATCCTTTTTAGCGAGGGAATTAAAGAAATGAAATAATGATCATGATTTTAATGCTAGGCTTGTAATAAAGAGTCAATATACTTACCATAATTATATACGATGGTGCGCAGATCTTGTGATAATGGTTCGTTCTCGTTCAACCAAGCCTCGAAGCGCTGTGTGGCTTGCTCTAAGCAATCTGCATGCCCCATTTTGCAAGCAAGAGAAAGTACAGTAACACGAGCGCGTCTAAAAGAAAAATTAAAGAATTGACAAGTTAACATAGTACTGAAACTTGTTTCTTAGTAGCATTAATACCTTGTAATGTGTCCGTGCTCATCTTCTTCCGCCCAGGATAGTTTCTCATAGGCGCCGTTAATGATATCTTGTACGTAGTTCTGAAAACGAGGATTGAAGAAATTTAGAATTGGGGCGGCAGTAGCGAAGACTCATTGGGGACTTTGACACTAGACTGTCGGCCGAAAAAGATGCCGAGAAAAGCTGTAATACTCAATTTCATGATGCTTTCCCCGTTCGCTGCTCTTCTCGGGATTTTTTAGGGCAGCTTCGCTAAGCAGTGTTTTGGGAAGTACCCTAAACTTACTCTAAAGTCGGCGGAACTAGAAAGGTACACGTCTAATGCTCCTAACATGGTATACATAACGCTCCATGGAATATATCCGTCCTCATTTTTCATGTACAGCGATAAGTTAAGAGGTATTTCGTATGATATATCGCCTGATTCGGCCAAACGGAATGCTTCCTCCAGCAAGTGGGTTTGATCGGCTATTTCTAAATCACCGATATTATCTATTAAGCGTTCCCAATCTGCTAGTTCGTAGTTTACTCTGTAGTAACCAACTTGTCTGTAATTGAATTTAATCCATGGTACAGCTGGTTTCGGAATAGAAACTAAAAATTGGACCAATTAGTGCATGGAAAACAGAAAGTGCCTCAAAATCTTACCTTCGGTGTCTGTATGATTGAACCAGATATACTGAGGTGTATCAGATTCGCTGGTGATGTATGTTATCGGAATTGTCCAGCGGTAACTGAAATTCATTATTATTTAAAAATTTAAAACATTCGTTTAATGATCCAATTACAAGACAAAACATTTCTCGGCGCTCTTAAAAACAGCTACTAATTTAGCAATCTTCAATAATGATAGGAAAGTAAAGGTTTTAAATGAAACGGTTAAACCGTTAACAAAGAGATAAACACCATTCTTAATAATAAAAACCGGGATATTATCATTATCCTCTATAAAACTATCATTATTTAAGGTAGCATGTGTAGAATTAAACCGTCTTACTTATACGGGGTTTCCGTACTATCTAGCGCGTCCGGATTCGTTAGATATCGTCTCTGTTTAAGAATGTATTCTTCCCCATCAGTAGAGGTGGTGACGTCGATTACCGGATAGCCCATTTGCATGGTCCACGTGTTCATAAACTCCGTAATATCTATCTCATCTTCTATAATATCTTGGAGAGCGTCCCATAAATCTTGTGTGACGGCATTCTCGTATTCGTGATCTTTGAGGTATTTCGTCACTCCATTTTTAAAGTTTAGCTCTCCCACGGCGTCTTCTAACATTCTAAGCACAGCCGCACCCTGAAATAATCCTTATCAATACGTTTTTGAATATTACAGGTTAAATTTTAATAGTTATACGAGGGAGTCCAATAAATACCCGATCTTGGCAAGAAAAAAAAACACTTGAGTATAAAAGTTATTTTATTTCTCAACGTTTTTATATCTTTTGTTTCCCGTTTAAAGGTTACGATTTCTCCAACCCTACAAAATAGGCGTTTTTTTTTTCTTCGAGACATTTTTTCATATTCGGAAATAGGAGATATTCGTTGGGGGATAAATCTGACGTATATGGTAATAGCTGATAAGTACAGAATCCTCATGAGTTCCTCTTTTATCTCATCATTCCTTTTCTTTTTCAAAAATAAATATTTAATCAAAGTATTCGATTTTTTCTGTTCACTTTGATTGTTCTTAAGGCATTCAGAAAGCTCTGGCATATAATACGTAATCCTTAATCATTAATTTACAATACCTTATTGTAGGAGATCGTATCGAATATTGCGGTAATTTCATCTGGTGTAAGTACTGTTTGTACAATAGGATGCGAGCCCAAAGTTGCGTCTAAAATTAACACCGGATGAAGATCGTCAATTATAAATTGATCCATCTGCAAAAGTAAATAAACGTTCGTCAAGGCAATACTTTAGGAATGCAGTACCCTATACCATTTGCCAGTCAGGTTCTGCGTAATTTACCCCTTTATATTGTATATAGGAAGCAAAACCTTCATTGAGCCAGATATCATTCCACCACTGCATAGTAACTGAAAAGAATCATAATATTAGGGTTTTTTTTTATTGGCGGTTATTTAATAGAAGAGGTACCTAAATTTCCAAACCAGCTATGAGCCAATTCGTGTGAAACGACTGATGCAACTCTTTGCTTGTTTGCCGATGAGCTAATCTCGCTGCTGTAAAGTAGAG
The DNA here is from genome assembly GCA_902654985.2 of Oryctes borbonicus. NCBI lineage: Eukaryota > Metazoa > Arthropoda > Insecta > Coleoptera > Scarabaeidae > Oryctes > Oryctes borbonicus. The sequence continues at coordinate 1,273,282 of LR736885.1, read as the reverse complement.
CTGTTTCCCTGAAAGTTACTAAGCCCCAATGTTCCATAGCACCGGAGACGAAGTCGGGAATCGCAGCCATATCTAAAAAAATAGAAAATACAAAACTTAAGATGGTACTACTTCAAACTTGCATTCAACATTTTACTTGTTTAAGCATTAATTTTGACTCTAAGAACTACGATTCTTTTTGTAGTATTATAATGTATACCCTAGATTACAGCTGATGATGGCATAAGCCGAAACTAGTGCTAAAGCACATTTTTTAAATAAATTTCAAAGGATTAAAGATTTGCATTTCGATTTTGACACTGAAATTGCCCAAAAAGCACTTGAATATAAAATAATTTTCATTTAAAAACTTTTTCTTTAAATTACATCCGCTGTAACGGGACTGTAAAGCTCTACAGATCTTACCTAATTTTGGAAGTGGAAAATCTATGTCAAAGAATTCAATAAAGTAATCTATGACGCTGATTCCAATCGTTCTTGCATATTCCGTTTTGCCGATCTGCTCTGGCGTTGCGTAAACGCGAAATTCTTGCCCGTTTTTAAGTGTACCGCTTGTAAAATCGAAATCGCTGACAATGAAGCACGAGAGATAAGTCGACATCCGTACGCTTTCTTGGAAATGTACCATAATTCCATTTTCTACCGGTTCCTCGATCTGATAAAAAAAAAAGAGTAAATAGAAAAAAAACGTAAATTGAGAGGACCGATAAATATCCAAGCGTCATTTGAAATTTCAATCTTGGATTTAACTGTCAGATCTTATAGCTGTGATCAACATGATCCTCTCGAATACACTCCTCGTATGTTTTTTGATTATTAAATTTTAGTATAACCTGGCATTTTCTACTTACAACTTGAGGCATATTGGATAATGCAATATATGTCTCGTCGTCTGGTTTCAATAAATGTACAGTGAAGTTGGCCTTCATATTCGGTTCATCGAAGCAAGGATAAGCTTGTCTAGCGTACGTAGGTTCAAATTTAGACGTTGCCATTTTCCTGAAAGAAAGAAACGTAAAAGTTCACCAATTCGGTTTCAGAGGGTTTTCAACAAATTATTTCGTACAAATTTCCTTTTATAGCTGAAAATACGAGTTTGTCTCTAATCTTTGCTAATTCCGTGGAGTGCAAGGAAAACGTACTTGTTCCTGCAGGTTTAATTACTACCTATCTGTTGGTAATAATCATGGTACATAAAACCAGAAGTAATTACCGTATATAAACTGTGAATATTTATTGTAAAACCTAACGCGTGAATTGATATGTTGAAATGTTGCAATTCTCCTATTTCTTATATTTCAATTACTGTTTCTTTTTCTGGCGTCTAACTATGTCTAATTAATGAGAATGGCGAGAATTTGTTTAAAGGAAATAGAAAGTGTGTAACGCACGCTATTAAAATAGTAACAGCGGCAACAACTACTACATAAGAATATTAAGCAGCAATCACTTTCGATTTCAAATTTATCTCTACATTAATATACGTAACATTACATTACATTGTTAATTTTTAATGCTCTTATATACGGTAAAAAAAAATTAATAACCACCGTGTTTGCGAGTAACGAAAGAGATATGTGCATATAGTGGCATACATCTTATCTCTTTGAGATACCTGCTCTATCGAATACAAAATAAAAGGATCTATTGCTGATGGTTAAATACAAATATAAAATAAGTAGACAGGTACGATTTTGGCAGATATTACCTTCGCATTTAATATTCATGGGTTTAATAAGTATCGAATAGAGAATTTTAAGTAAACTCAGACTGTTTAAGAAACTTGATAAGCAGGCGGCGTACTAATACATACATATAAACGTTATTGAAAATAATACGTTTACCTTTAATAAATAATACGTAGAAGCTTATCAGTTCGCCACTTTCCGTGCGCTTCACAGGCGTCGGTATGGGAGTGGTCGTTCGGGTGTGTGATTCGTAATATATGCGCAAGCGATCTTATTGCAATAGGAACGCATCCAGTATGCGTTTGGCTTTCGGTTGGAACGCACGCGAGCGAAGTGCTGCGTATACGTTATACGTAATAAAATGTCGTCGATAAGTGGATCACATACATTATCGATTTTATTTACGCATACAACGCCGCTATAATATGCACTATTCTTATTCTTCGTACACATTAAATAATTGCCTAAAGCCATTTTTAATATGTCAATTTGAAACGATTATCTATGCGAGCTTTTTAATTTATTAATAATTAAGAAAAATGTGGGTAAAACCAATACCCCGCCGCTATTATCTATTGCTAGTTTTAAAAAGCTTCCTATAACATCGAGACATCCTATATAGTCAACATGTTTTTCAAACAATTCATCTTTTTTGAATACAATTGACGCATTTATTCATAAGAAATAACAATAGGTAGGTATGTCTTTGGAGAACAGCTTGTACAAGATAGAATCTAGAAGATAATCTATTACGTATAATCTTGTTGTCAAATGGATTACACATTGTCTGTCTATTAAAAAAAAAAAAACTATAATCTGATGTTGATTTTAAAAATATTATATCAGCACTCGAGCCGTGTGTAAAGTAGCCTTAACATTTCCAACATTATTTTGCAATAAATTGATCATTATCGGACACGTAATGTTCATATTAACTAAGCAATAATGAATTTGAGTTATACTTCAATGCTGCAAGTTAGAAACACAAACAAATTACTAAATACTTCCATAACGTTATTCAGATACCGAACTTTTCATTTCTATTTTAGATTATTTATTATTTATTACCTGGAACTTAAATGAACGGGTGGATATTTCATTGCATGTTTATTACCATCGCCGTAATAACCTTAATTAGTAGATGCAATGAGATTATGCGTTATATTTACTAAGTACCTATTGTTTTCGATTATCTTCCACGATAAATACTATTTTAAATAACAGCATTATATTAAATTCGCAATACTCATTATGTACAAGGTACGTGGGAGCTATAAGAAATAAAAAGTTGAAAGGCATTTTCTCCATACTTTTAAAAAATGTAAACCGTCTACAATTGCACGAATTTATTATATTAATCATTATTTCCTGGCTTATGTAACATCGCGATTACAATTTCGTCTTACGCCATTAAGTAATTGCGTAAGACGAAAAAATTTAACGTAGAATTACAATTTGCATCATGTTGTCTTTTCTTCTATTTTTCTAGAATTGAATAGAATAACTTGAACTCAATCTTTGCGATGAGTTCTCTATTCTGATGCTTTCCGATACGACAAAATATTTGCAGTTATGTATAATCAATAACGATGATGCGAAAATAGCACGCCATTGCAGCAAGTGAACAGGGAAAATGATTTTCCATTCGAGAATATAAAAAAATTAATGATCTGCAAACACGAATCTAATACAACATCCTCATTTTACTAATGGAACTGTCACAGTTTGAAATCAATAATGAATGATGAAACGATGTGAATTATTTGTGGAAAATTTAAAAGTACCTTATATCGTTTCAGTAACACCTCTAACCCGTTATGAAAAAATTCTTTTGGCTTGCCTGCAAAACACCTTCCAACAGCCATTATAAGTCATATATTTCGTCCATATATTTTGTTCCCCTTAGCTTTTTTTGAGATTTGGAAGCAAAAATTAGTCACAGGGAGCTAGATCTGGACTATAAGGTGGACGGTCAATTTCTATGAAACACGGCAACTTTTGAAAATCTTGACTTGTGGACTGGTGCGTTATCGTGGAGCAACAGGACACCTTGCGTCAGTTTTCCGCGCTTTTCACCTTAATAGAATCTATGAGATGATACATAATACTCTTCTGTTACCGTACTACCCTTACTGCATTAAGATTCGTTGATAATCCCAAAAAATAGTTCCTGCAGAAGGGGTGAATTTAAACATCTTGAGAGGCCTATATCTCTTAATGTGCCGTTACATTGATTCTTGTTTTTACTCAGGATTAAAATGATGGATCCAGATTTCATCTCCGATTGATAATTAAATCGGATTCGTCTCCAAAAACTGCCAAAGATTGTCCACACGTCTCCATCCGGACACGGATTTGGAATGGCGAAAGCATTCGTGGTATCCATCTCGCACTAACTTTTGTAATTCCAAGGTATTCGTGTAGAATTCTGAAACTCCTAATAAAGCTGCTAATTGTCGCTTCTTTAACCTTTCATCTTCCAGTATCGAACAGTTGGTTTCTTCAGTAACATCGGAAGTCAATTAGTCGACCTGGACAAGGATCATCATCCAGTAGTTCTTGACCATGTTTAAACAATTTTGACCATTCGCAAATAATCGACTTTGAAAGGCAATCATCCCCGCGTACAGCCAACATTTCTTCACGAATAATTTTTGGGGATTTTCCTTGTTTTGATTTGATAATTGCTCTATACTCGAGTTTGTTCTTTTTGATATGTGACAAACTGGCAGTTATAATGAAAACTGTCCAGTCCAGGAATATAAAAACGATGCTTTTTTTTTTCAAGAAATGTAACTGTTAATTTACCTACAAGAAATTATAGCTTATCAAGTTCTTTCGATTGCTTTTTGCTATGCAAGTATGCATTCAGGTAAGCTGCTTATTTCGATAAGTACATCAGATTATGTCGATTTAAAAGAGACGTTATTTACAAATTCCGAAGAACGCTGAGATTTTAAGGCAATTTAAAAGACCCGTCACCCATCCTCTCCTTATTATATATTTATGTAAGTTGATTGAAAGTAGAAGTTTATCGTTTCAGCATAAATAAAGGAATTAATTAGGTCGGTAATCTCAATGTCAATATTGGCAAATACTCGCAGAACTTTATTAAAAGAATAACTGATACTGTCCCGCGTATTATTCAATTAATATTTAATCTCTTTCAATCAACATTTCACTGGAGTGAAAGGATTATGACCTGCTCACGAAAATAATACTATCAATTTTAAGATTAGTGCACCTAGAATAAATCTAAAATATTATTTTTTTTTTCGAGCTGTACACTATGTTGTCATGTTTTATTTAAACCTTAATTTATCAAACTCATGAGGGAATTAATCATTAATTAATTAGCCATACTTTCCGAATATAATTAGATAAATTTCATCATTTCATTCTTCATGCTGAAAACCTTATCTATGCTTAGAAAAGTAGAAGGTGTAACAAAAAATGTGTCGCTTTCTCGCGCAGTTATTGCAGAGGTGGGACGAGGGAAAAATCTTGTCCATCCCTGCTCAGAAACTTGGCTATGCCCTATGAAGGCTACTATATGATTTTAATTTTAAGCTTCGCCTATTTCTGGTTTTCAAGTAGTGACGTCATCAAGCATTTTTTAAATGGCAACTCCAGACTTTTTCTTTATATTCAATTATCTAAATGGTACCGTCAAAATGTTAATACCTTATCTCGGTAATTTCCGATGTAACTTAACATCTCTCGTTCGCAAAGGAAAGATGTCGGGTTCGATTCCTTCCCGGGACATTTTTTCGTATTACGTCCGAAAATTCCGAAGAAACTCGAAATTCTTATAGTTTATCAACGGAGGCCAAATGATTATTCAAGAAATTAAATGATCGTTTCCTTTAAATGAAACCATCCACCGGAATCCCTCGACAATAAGCAAATCTACAGACACATTCATTACGTACATTGCGAATGACGTCAGAACTAATTCGACTTATTTCATACGTAATTTTTCAAATCCTTTAGATGTTGCAGTCTACTAAGATACCTTTCATTTTAAATAGCCCCGTAAGAAAAAATTAAGGGGCATGAGATCTGGGGATCTGGGTAGCCATTCTATTCGTTGTCACCTACGGAGACACATACCAAGAAATCAGTTTAAAAAGTCGCAAACAGAACGTGCAAAAGCCGAAGGTGCACCATCTTGCCGCAGCCAAATATCACCATTTACTAAGATGGGATTTGGTAAAGTTTGTATAAGAAAACAGAGATCGCTGCGCTGTGAGAGTTTCGTCAGAGATAAAAGGACACACACATTAACTTTACGAGGGTCGCAATCAAACAAACTTATTGGTAACCTTATCAAAATTAATTCGAAGCCTCCATTTTGCACTAGTGTCTTGCTAGTTACTTCAAGAGATGCACTATTCAAATAATCCAGGCAGATTTAAAGATTTAGTGCTTAGAGATCATCGTACGATGGAATATTCCATTCATGGGCTTCATTGCATTCGTTGCATATGCCTTGTTAGATTTCTATATGTGGCTGGTTTTAGTTGAGTCTCAGTGCTTCCAAGTGATGAACAAGAACCAAGTCTCCTTTTTTAAAGAAGAAGAAGAAAAAGAAGAAGATGAAGAAGAAGAAGAAGAAAAAAAAGAAGAAGAACTAACATATATCTAATTGATTTATATGTATAATTTAGAATAACATGTGGATAACGTCATTACTACAACAGCGATTATAATATTCTCCAATTTAATCGCTGGCATCTCTTATCAAAATTGCACATATTATGGTATAAATCAAACCACAATAAATCCCTATATTTATCTTTAATGCCCTTTAACACAGACAATGTGGTGGTGATTTTCCTTAACGATAGTCGCGCTAAAGTCACAATAAAAGGTAATAATTTATTATCTTAATCCCTAAACGTTATTCGTTATGTTTGGCGTCAATTTATTAACCAATACGTGTAATCAAATGTTTTTATCGCAATTCATACATCAATTAAAAGTAATTCCCATTGTAAATTATAGAATCAAAGTTATATCTTATCAAATATTATAAAGTCTAGTAACTCATGATAATTACCACATCGTATTAATTTGTACATTAGAACTTTCTATTAAATTTAATAAAAATGTATTCGTACAGCGCTTAGATTATGAAACGCCGCTTTCATTTTGAAAGTAATTTTCACATTTCTATTCTTTTTACGATAAATAACGATTACAAACAAGGAAAATAGTTTTGTTTTTTTCAAATCTACATATGTTACTACTGCGTACGGTGAATTAGTAATTTCTGGTTTCATTCCAAGCACACCATTAAATATTCGAAAGCGACAGCTCCTTGGTCTGAAAACGGTGCAGTATATCGATTGATATTTCTGCTTACGATTTGCTTGATTTGCATGTATTTATTCATATTATATACGGTTCACAATCGCGTGCAGGCAATGATTAATACAATTATGTAATAATATAAATCGTAATATGTTATATAAACAAGGTTTTTGAAGGATTTCCTTTTTTTCTCAGGACTCAAGTGGGTTGAATGTTGGTCCTTTTCCAATTACAAACACGTAAATCACTGGTAACTAACACCAGTGATTTGCTTTCAAACTTTGTGGAGGTATAGCCTAATTATCCATAAAGAACTTACATTCCACAGTAAAATTGGCTGATTTAAACTTTACTAAACCAGATAAAACATTTCGAAAATGGTACTTTGTTAAAATAAATTTTCTAACAAGGGAACATATGCGGGCTCGATATGACGTCCACAGGTTGCCCTTGAAGAATTATCAATATAAGCTATATGAACCATAAAAAAGGTATGACACTAATTCTATACCGTCCTTCACATGTAAATTGTACATTCTTTGAATATTAACTGCAACACACTCTGTACGTGCACAATATTAAAAACAAAACTAAACAAGCTCATTTTTTATAACAAACAAAGTTGTGTAAATGTTATTTTCTTAACAACAGCATAAAATAAGATGATATGACACTAGATAAATGAGTTAATTATGAAAGAAAAATATGTATTTTTTATCTGACGAGGCACTCAATGTCAAGTTCAATGTTTCTACTTATTTATTTTGTGTGTAAATCGCGTTAACATTTTAAAAAAGTAGGTTTTATTTACTTTAGCTTTAACCTATAATACACACACCACTGTAAAGGTTTAAATTTCTAAATCAAGAAAAAATTAAATAGTTCTTTCTATATACTTCGAAAAGATTACACTCGACATATTCCACAATAATAATGCAAATAAGTTTCTATTTAAACTGTAAATTGCTAATGTAGTAGGTCAAGAATCAGAACAAAAAAAAATTTTCTTAGTGAAAGTAATAGAACTTCTTATTAATTTCGTTGACGAGGCGTCACAAAGATTTTAAATTGTTTCGGTTAGTTTTTGTATCGTACGCAAGTGTATTTATATATTAAAAAAAAATATTGTAAAATGGTTAGAAGAGGAGAATGTGGAGGAAGACTCAATGTAGGGTAATTGAAATATTCATGGAAGAGGTTAATTGTTGAGTTTCTTGAGTGCCTATCACAACCGGATTTGCGCAGTCTAAGATCGTCAATGTTAATATGTTTTGTTTACTGTTATCATCGTAGTCAAACACCTATTTAGATGCAATTTGCAAGTGTAAGACACGCGTTTTACAATAAGCAGCTGTTTAGGTTCAAAATTTTGAATCAATAATTCAAAAACATTGTTAGCATCTTTTGTTTACTGTTGTCACAATAAAAAAAAAATGGTATCTGTGGTCCCTAGATAATGAAAGGTATATTAGCCTTATAATAAAGGATGCGATACTCCTCATACTTGGCACTAAGAACGAATGCAAACATTTCAAGCTCAGCCAGACAACGTTTCGAAAGCGTCTCAAACTCACCTAAATCCTCTCTTTTCGCTAGTGTAAGTACTCTGATAGAATCCGATAATTTTATCGCGCATCCTCCCACCATATTCAATAGCTATGTGATATCTACCGGGTCTCAGCTGAGTCTGAGGTACGATCTCTAAGATCTCGTCTTCTTTCTTCGGGGTAATGCTTTTGATGGGGATCATCAAACACCCATGCCATCGTATTAATTGCACCCGATAGATCGCCAGGTTTAGGCTATTCAGCAAGATGGTTTTCCTTGGCTTTTCTATATTAACCGTTATGTTTACACGACCAGTCATGTTGCCGGTTTTCAGATTCGGCCTGAGCGTAATATCGTAATGTATGGGCTTTACCTCGCGGGGTAATCGGTTAATTTTATGCTTGACCTCTTGGGCGATATTCGAGTATTCGCTACGACTACCGTTATTGGCACTATCCGCGCGAGATATCTCATTGTTGATGTTGTTGTACAAGTAATGTCTTCCGAGCAAGACGAGAGCGGCAAGTAAACACGCGGAGAAAACAGCTTCGAAGAGACAACAGCTTAGAAGGAGCGTTACGAGTTTACTACGCTTCTTGGTCTCTCGTTGCGGTGCTTCAATAGGTCGCGCGTTACCCGACGAAGACATTGTTACGCTCTGGCATTTCTCCGGAACGTTCAACAGGTGTTGGTGTGCCGTATGATTTACGCGAACGTAAGACTGTGTCTGATCAATGCTTAAAAGAGTAGGGATTACTACATCATAATGACATTATGTTGCGTTGCATTCATTTCGTATACGTTACTCTGACCATTATACAGGATGAGTCATCTAATTCCCTTTATGGTTTCCGAAAGTGCCACATAAAACAAGCAATGAAGATATGGGAAGACAATTACAGGGCCTTGTATTAGGAAAATATTCCAGAAGAAAAACAGGCGAAAGCACACACAGCAAAAGTAGCGCTATCGTTCAGCAAAGGGGACCTTAGGTTACTGGCGGCATGTCTGACAGACTATGTAACCCGAAAATATCATTAATGTAAACTATGAAAAGCTGACGATCAAATCTGTCGTCTATGCCAAGAGGATCTGCAGACTTTAGAACACAATCTATGCGAATGTGTTGAAGCTTTATCTATTTTGATTATTCGTTGCAAATTTTGATTTTTTTGTTATTTTATACAGAGCGGATTTATGAAATCGATAAAGCGTTGAAGAAATGTAACGTGAATTTCCTATCCTATATACTTCAATACAATTTGATCTGGTGTGTTGCTCTGGAAAGGAGTTATCTTCCACTACACGCTAGGTGGACACGCTGTATATGCATTTATACGACTACAGGAGCGGATAATTTATCAACTGCTTGGCTAGATGTTATGTACAACTCGTCACTATATAATGCTGACCACGCTGACTAAGAAACCGCACAATAGATCGACTTAGGGCTTCTTGCGAAACAATGAACCGCAATATTGTCTTCAAAATAGTATCGCAAGTTCACATTGCAGCGACAATTGCATATTGATCATGAATTTGTTTATAATTACCCAAAACAACACACTAACCGTTTGACGTAGATATTCTTCTATTGAAAATATAGGCGCTAGCTATTTATTTGGAGCTGCTTAATCTATTGTTTTCTGCAAACCAGGTGTAATGATATAAAGTATCCGTAAATAAATGTCTCGTTAAGGAGGTGATTTTAGATTACAAAGACAGATTTGCCTCTTTTTTCAAGAAGAATAATATAGAAAATAAATAGGAATTAAAAAAAAAATATTAAAACAACTCACCTAATGTCTCCGTCCCCATTTGTATAGCTACTTATATAAAGACCAACAATCCTATTCTCCATACTACCAGAGAATTCGATAGAAATTTCTGCCGTTCCGACATCCAAAGGACTATTTTCAGGAGTAATAATCAGTAGCTCGTAACTTGTGTTGGTGGCGTAAGTAGAAGTTGCACCATTAACTGTTACACTGCTAATGGTCAAACCATTATTGTGCAACTTCACAGTCTCCGTAGCTTCTAGGACGGAAACCGTTATCACTACCTTTCCATCGAAGTTACCTGACGTCCCTTCGCTTAAGTCTGGGTATAGATAGAGGTCGTAATGGATTGGTATAACGTTGTTAGGTAGGCGATAGTTGTCCATATCTCCTGGAGGTTCTGTAGTCGGTGCAGAAGTAGTAGTGGTAACCTCAGGAATAGTAGTAGTCGTTTCTGGAATAGTAATGCTCGTAGGAGTAGTAGTAATCTCAGAAGTAGGGGTGCTGGTAGCATTTGAAAGCTGCTCCTTTAGATCCTCAACTTCATCCTGTAGATTGCTATACTGCACAGCTAGAACAATGGTTGAAACACATAGTGCGATAGACGCTAAACCGAAGAACACTAAAAGCTTGTTAGACAACAGAAAGCTTATGACACCCATGTTGAACTTTTGGTGTTTGGGAACGATGTGAGCTCGGCTTTCGGTCAGTATTATATTTTACATCTTATCTTTAATGCAGGATAAAATCTATATTTCTGCGACCGATTCAATATATTACGTATGCATTGCCGTATAGAGATTAAAATATATTATTCGTCTAGTTTAGGGGAAACTGTAATTTAATATTTATGATAAAATTGTTGTGTAATATAATTTTTAAGTTTAAAGCAGCGTAAGCTGTTTACATAAATATGAATATACAATGTGTTAAGAAAAATAAAAACATTAAACTGGTAATTCGGAATACTTTATTATCGTTGGAGTACTGGCGTATTACTATTATTTTCATTGCAGCTTACGTATACAGGTTGATTAATTGTCGACCCTCATCATGGGAATCTCGCTTATTCGTTTATTCTGTGGTCAGTATCGATATGGCAAATCGCAAAAACGACGAAAAAACAGGAGTTATTTGACGCTTGAAGGCTGGAGCGACTAATCCAAGAATTTAACGTTTCGATTTCGAAATGGGCATATTGATATTATTCGGGTTCTTTTTTAGGTGGCGTATTCAACAATTTTCACAATTTGGAAAAATCAAAATAAAATTGAGGATTTACTTAATAACTTTTATCAATATAAGTATAAAAGATCAGACCTTGTAACCAGTCTAATGTAGACAAGGCCACTCAGCATTAACAAGTAATCATTTTCTTGAACAACAACAACTTTCGTTGGATTTGGTTCATCGGAGAATATTTAGGAATACTGAAGCCTTTAGTTGGTGCTTAGTTCCGGTTCGTACGAATATATTCACCTATTACGATGTTGTACGCGGATTTTAAAGTTCCTCTGTCGAATTACACCAATTGACATGACCCTTTTTTTGTGCTCGCTTTATAGTATTTATTTTCACTCAAGAGGGATTTTACCAATCTATTAATTAAGGAACTACTATTCTGGCCATTTTGTGTTGTCCACAGTGATTAGAATACGTCATCATAGTGTTCGTTTCCTTTCTGTAGATGTCTAGTCCAGTTTTTTGCTAAATATTCAAAAAACATCACTAAAGAAAATAAGAAGGGCGAAATAAGTAGTTTATACTACCATAAATGTAAAGAATAGAGTTAAATGAGGTTATATCAATATACTATTTGTTTATTCAACACAAGGCAGTCTATCTACTTGACTTTCTGTCAATACAGATCCTATGATAAATAAATAAATAAAAAGTTCCGCTGATAATATAATAATGTTTATAGCACCAATTGCAATATTTAGTAATTCACTAAAATAATCGCATTTGTATGTTTAACATTACCATTACAAAAATTGTTAGCATATAATACATATATTATTCAATACGTAGAAGTGTATAAATAAATGACAAAAGTTCTAGTTGTACACTGATACGTTGTTACGTAGACGATGGTTGGTCATTTCTTCTGGAGCTTCTGTAGTAGGAACCTCGTCTGGTACGGAGTAGGATAGTACGTGCTTCGGGAACATAACTGTTCAAAATGTCTTCTGGTGTAGGAACGTCCATAGAGGTAGTTGTAAGCTCAGGAGTAGTGGTAATAGTAGAGGTTATAGTAATCTCAGGAGTAGCGGTGCTCGTGGGAGTAGTGGTAACCTCAGAAGTAGTAATAGTCGTCTCAGGGGTAGT
>LR736885.1:1193559-1241617 GCA_902654985.2 Oryctes borbonicus | reverse complement strand
ACCGGTGACCGAATGGTCGGTCACCGGTTGATGATGAGGACCATTCGTGTCCTCGAAACGGCCGTCCCGGACTAATTATTATATTACTATATAATAAATTAAACTTGTGTGGTGCGGAGGGTGCCGATACTTATGTGTTGTTTACCATACTACGCCACAGTCCTTGCTATCATTAGTGCCTATAAATGTTAATAAGTAAAAACAGTTAAATATTAAAATGTATTTATTTAACCTCTAACTTTTATGTGATTATTATTCTTCATAATCATAAAAATAACCTTTCCTTTTAAGGATATAATTAACTCGGTGACATGTATTTTATTTGCATTTAAAAGACACATCAATTAAGACATTCGTTCATCACACATCCTCGTTCTGAAAAACAATAATTTTTAATTAAGTGAAATATAAAATTGAATTAAACGCAACCGATGACGTTGCTATGAAAATAGATTGAATTTATCTACTTAACAAGGGAGGGACTTCTTAGCTGTATGCAGTGCATTAGTGTTCGAATAGGATGTAAACTTCTCTACATTTGATTTTTTTTTTTTTTTTGGCTAATTGGTCTCTATTTTTCGCAGAAGACCGTTTTTTATTTGGAAATTCTAAATAAATCAAAAGTTATACTTTAAAATCAAATAATTTTTTACCGCAGTTAGATGTTAACTAATTCCTCTAGGGCTTATCTAGAGCAAAAAAAAAATTAAATCTTCGTTTATAAAAAGGGTAAATTGCTGAAGTTCTAAGAGTATCTTAAGAAATGAAGAGATAATCTAATTTTTAAGTGCCATTTTCGATAAAAAAAAAAACATAGAATTAATGTTCCTTTCGTGAGAGCGGATTTCACATCTTTTAACACCCTTATTCGTTAGTTATTATTATTATTAGTTGAATTACACCTTTCATAAAATAAAATTTCCAAGGGTGAAGCACCTCATCCGGGGACACATTTTATATATACATATCTGCACAATAAAAGCATTATTATTATTCAAATTCTTGATGATAATGTTTAGCATAAGGCCAATGAATTCAGCTTAACCTCAATTGTATGTTAACCTAGGTTAATTCTCCATTCACAAAGGACGATCCCGGACCTAAAATTAAAAAAATTATGAAACTGGTGGAACATATAGAACACATATTGGTTTGTACCACGCAATTTGTCAGCTGCGAGACAGTCTTGACAACAGCTTCGTTTCAGCAGGAATTACAATCATATCCTGTGAAATCGGCCATAAAAAGCTTTTGGACTTTCTTTCGCCAATCCTAAACAAACCTTACACTATTATCAAAAGCTCATATGCAATGAAGGTGCTATTTTTTTGACGCGGTATAATATTTTTCATACTCACTTCTTTTGGAACATAACGACGCCGTCCTGTTCCAGATCGCTCATCTCGACAACGCAACCTCTTTCTCTCACATCCCGGTGCTTTTTGACGATCAACCAGCCCATATGCGAAAAGAAGAAGCCGCGTCTGGAATTGTGAGGATCGGCATCAGTGTCAGTAAATTTGTGATGCACCCGGTGATCTCGAACCCATTCGTATATGTGATTTTGAAAGGCCAACGTTTGGCAGAAGCCCAGTATGATCCTAAGTGGTAGATTGGCTTTGTAGGTCTTATGTGCCCATAACCGATGGGCACCCATTGTTATACCGTGTCCTCCAACAAACGCGTACAATACAACTGTAAGATGTAAGATGTCAATAATTAGAGGAATAGAATGTATATATTTACAGGGTATTTCATGGAGCTCGTTAGTCAGAAGTTTTAATGATATTATTATGAGTGGAACTCTGAAATTTTTGAGTAGGTAGTAGTATCATTGGATTTATTAATTTAAAATGTTTTGTAGTTACTAATTTTCTTATTTTAAATACACTTTTTATCGGCGATATTTTATTTACCTTCTTCTATTATTTTAGTTTGCTGCAAAAAAAGTAATAATTTTGCCTGCCTTTGCCATTTCTACTAATTACTGCCATCTCTAGTAATTAAGTACATTTAAAGAAAGCAAGAACCCGGAACCAATCCATCTACTTGAATAAGATGTTGCATCATGCAAGACTTGTCTTTAAATAATTTTCGTGTGATTGCTTCGGAAAAAAGTTATTGTCCACCCACGCAAAAAAATGGACATGCTGTATATATGGTACACAAATTAAATTAAATGAATATTGTACTTTCAAACATAAAAAGGATGAAAATTTTCCTAGTAGTGTGATAGCAATTAAAAAGACATTAAAATCCTACTAACCAGTATCGAAATGCTTATGACTGGTGATTTAAGATATACTAAATATGGGAAGTAGTTTAACTAGACTGAAAGTGATCTGGGATTATTCCAAATGCAATTGTAGGAGTCGTGGAAAATTAGTAAAAACATTTTTATCTACCGCTCTTGTGTTTACAAATAGTTAGGGCTGGTACAGAGATATAGCTTTTTGTTATATAAGTACTTGTTATTTTTTTATTTGGCAAAACTGGCGTGAGGTAAATAGAAAGGATCTTTTAGCGGAAATACGCAAATGATATGCAAATATAACAAAAGAATGTATTTCAAGTTACTATTGTAGCAGTAAATATTATTCAACCTTCGTATAATACTGGGAACGTCTCATTTAAAAGCTAATATTTACGCTTAAAACAATTGTTAACGTACATGTAAAATACACGGAACAATTATGTAATTTCCCAAAGTTTTCAGTTCGTTTTTTTTTGAAGTACTTGTTTAATTAACGAGTAATATAAGTTGATGTTAGCTTTCAATCTTTCTTCTATTTCTGTTTGCATCTCCTGCCAATATTTTTGTCTTACTTTGATTTATTTCTGATCGCCTTTTGTTATACAAGTTATACAGTAAATCTCCTTCTTTTTCCCCAATAAAAAATCATTTGACATATCTTTTTAAAGGAAAAGGAAAGGTGGATCAAAAGTAATTTAAATTGATTATCGGCGACAATACAATGCTCAAAAGTTTGAAGGTTGTTTATTATAAGTAAAGTTCCACTCTAGAACGAGAATGTTCCATCTAAAATAATTCAAAAATAGCATTCTTTTGCAAAAATATTAATACTTTTATCTGAGAATCTTAAAATTATTTCCAATAACTTGTATGACGAACATACTTTGTACTCACTGAATAATGTGCTATAGAATCGTGCTTCCGTAAATATAAGATACAATCCATACAACGCAGCGTAATGTAGATAAATAAAGAAAATCGCATTTTTCCATACTATTTCCCATTTGTACTGATTTTGTTCTTTGTGTTTTAGGGATTTTGGTAACTGTGGTTGCGTTTTGATTTCGTGTTGGGTGTACGCTGATTTTGTGTTTTCTGCAGCTCTCGTAGCTTCGTCCAAAAACAAAGTCGATGTCCCCATTAGTGTTGGCGCCATAACTTTCAACAGGTAGAGTATCTGTAAGAAGCAAACCATGTGGAATAAAAAAATGTCTTTGTGAGAAATAAGCATAAATTTAGAGTACTGATTGATGGTTTCATATATTTATTGAGCTAAACGCGGCAGAAGCTAGTTTTAAAAAATAAATTTCATCGAAAGGGCCATGTTCCTTATAAATAAATTTTTATGTGCATTACAACTACGTTCTGTACAATTCTTTGACATCTAACTATCCAATCCAATACTTAAACAATCGGTTAACCATGGGTTAACTAACAACGTTTTGCTGATGCGAATGATAACGGTGGAGAACGAGTAGGATTACTTTCAAATATCTTTTTTTTTTCTGTTATCTAAACCCAAAAATAAAACAATGCATATCCATGTAAGATCAAGAAGAAATCAAAGCGCAAAAGGAAATAAACGAGAAAACATAGAAGAAGAATGGAAAAATATTAAAATATCAATAATTAAAGCATCAGAAGTAACATTCGGCAGAAAACAAAAAGTGAAAAAAAAAAACAATTGATTTGATAATGAAATCATGATAAAGAAGAAGAGAGAAACGTTACTAAAGTGGATAAGATCAAATAGAGAAAAACACTACGAAACATAAGGAAAACTAATGAAAGAAAACAAGACAAAAATGAATGGACACAATGGTGGATGATTTAGAAAGGAATTTTAAGAATAAACGACAGAGCAGAAGAAAAACATCGACTAATATAAAAAAAATGGCAAGATAATAAAAATAAGAGAATTTGTGAGAAAATTTTGGACTTTTTTCAACCTTTCCAACTTCACCATTATCTCGCACAGGTTCACCATGGATTATTTAAGTCAATAATACTATAAATGGCTTCAAAAATGGAAAAATATCAGGATCAGACAATAGTAAATGCTAAAAAAATGGAGGGAAAGACTTAAGAGAAGGAATACAAGAACTAATTATGAAATTGTGGGAGCGAGAAAGAATGGAGACCAATCCAGCGAATGATAACCTTACACAAGAAAAACAAACCGAGAAATAGAAAAGTGTGGAGAAAAATAGCAGACGAAACAAAGAAACACAAAAGAAGTGGAAAATGGTGAGGTGTGACGAGCCCTCCCCCGTCAACAACATTCAGAAGAACTCAAAAGAGCAAGTCTAGTTCCTAGAAGAATGTACATACAGCCGGTCATGTGCGCATATTAAGAAGTTTTTAAGGATTCCAAATCTTGCAGTTGGCATGGCTCACATGCTGAGTTACCGTGATCAACTGTCTCCCGCTCAGTTAATTTCGCCTCTGGCGTGGTTTACACGATGAATTACCGTACTATTTGTTGCCTACCACTTTCCTGAAGAAGCCCTATATGATTGTGGGCGAAACGTCAAGGTATCGATTAATTATGAAAAATCATGTCAAAACTCTGAAAACTGACTCTAGCCGTGGAAGCCTACATTATTATTGCAAATCTTATTAATAATATTTTTTTCTAAAGATTATATTTACTAATGCGTTATTTTTGCCGCGCCCTGTTATTTATCGTGACACGGATTGTACATTTTTTCTCGGTGTAAATGATAAATAAAAAAACTGTTAATGCAATCAATAAGTCTGAGTCTACTTTATGGAATACTATGTCAAATTTCTTGTTTACCGTGTAAGCGAAGGTGTTAACTTGCTAATTGTCGGTAGTTGACCAATTTAAATACGAAAGAAATATTTCGGTGTGCGTCTAAACACACAGACGTAACAATAATATCGGTTAGGGCATATGCATATCTTCTACGCTGGCACAATTATTGTGAAAGTTCTTCAGCAGCGTGTTGTACGTACGCTAGCAGGAAACGGCAATGACCTTGAATCGACAAATCAGACCCCAAAGTTTGAACTTGCGGAGAAAGTTCATGAAACTAGGTAAAAATTCATACACCATGAAGAAGTACGAGTACAGAAAAACTCGTTTGTAGAAAGTGCGCACATCTTGTACACCGAAATACGTTCGCGGTAACGTACGGCATTGACGTATATTCGTCGCAATGGATCGCAAGTCTATGACTGTTAAATCACATTCTAATAGCCTATTAAGTAATTCGTAAACTAAAACGATACGTGCATGGAGACATTTTGAAATATATTTCGCAACTATAACGGAACATAAACATCAACGTTGCAAATTCGAAATTGATTCAGAATAGTCCCCAGATCGAAAAGTTCAATAAGAAGCGACTAGCCCAGGGAAAGTGGGTGAGATGATATCCGTTTCCAAAACCTTCTCTCAGTTCCGACCATGCCCATGGATCGCGACAAATGACTCTGTATTGTATTTATTTATGTATATAGTGTGTCCGCATTTCGTACGTTGACAACATATGTAACTTTTGTATTTAAGAATATAGAAAGATGAAAAAGGTGACAAACTTCGCTTTTAGCTTATTATGTCTGTTAAACGTTCCACAATATGTAAAGATCGTTTCATCCGTCTACAAAATCATATTCTTGAAATTTGGATTTGCGTTCAGTCGGTCCGAATACCAGTTGCAAAATTGAAATCTTCTTTCTACGTCTTCAGATCTTAATCTTTGAGATGGTTTAAATTCATAGCACTTGTAATTTTTTTTCTTCCGAATTCCTAAAACTCCAGCCGCTCTGCGAAATTTCTCTAAATGAAACACACTTATCGACTAACAGGCGCTAAAACTAATTCTTGTCTTTCTCCATTGTTGTTGTTGTACTCCTTGGTCTTGCTGCAGCAAACGAACCTGAATTCTTTAGATTCCGGTCTAATATCGTTTTACGATCAGGTAACGGTCTTTCTGGATATTGAGCTGTATGCTTGATGTGCAATTTTTTTGTTCTTGTAGGACTTGATATAGCTCTGCTATTGTTAACTTAACTAGAAAATAAGCGTAAAGAAGGGGGTTTCAGGTAATTGTATGTTTAAAGGGACAGTCTAACTGAACTTGTTATTTAAGCTATAATTTCTGAAGTATGATAAAAAAATAGGTTTTTTTTTTAATGGAAGCCGTAGTCAGCTATAAAAAGCTACTTATAGATGGAAAAATATTTTCAATGATGTGCGTCTAAAAACTTGGATAAATTGCAGTAAAATAAAATTAGATACGCTCATTTAACTGCAATTAAGCCCAACTCGCTCCTACTAACAAAGAACCAGAATGTCCGTTAATAATAATACAATTTACGATGTAAACCTTGATTGCTTTGCGGTGTCGTAATTTACGTATTCTGTAAACATGATGATCATTTCATACTTTTTAATGCTTCGTTAAAAATAATATCCTATTGGTCTTGTCGTGTGGTGAGACGTTAAACTACTTTTCCTAGCATATATGCCAACTAAGAGGAAACTAGTTCGACACTTAAATAATCAACTTAAACTATTAGACATAAGAACAGCGTAATTTGCCTATTAACGAGAAAAGAAGAACGCACACGTTTTCACAATTTCATAGCTCAAGAGACCTTTCCCCATTACAAAAGTAGTAAACTGGTAAATCAAAGGTATACCCAGTTGGCCTATTGCTATTCGTTATAGCACCGCATTGCATTGCTAAATGTTGAATCATCCATCCATTAGAAATTTTTCATTAACTCGAGAAATTGTAATATCGAGACGAAAATTTAATTATTTCGCTAGAGGAACGAGAAGTTTTCTAAAACAAAATGATGTACGGCTAGAGAGACCTCAACATCTTGTGGTCGTTGTAAATAGTCTTTTTTTGATTTAAGTAGATGGTCGAAACAAGGAGTTAACACAAAATCATAGCCCCGCAGAACTGGCCTTCGCTACCCAGATGAGCTATTCAAAAACAAAGCAAGGAAATGTACCTTGCATTATTAGAAAGGCAGGAACTTCAAGCCCACGTTCATTAAAAACTAAGAAAGCGCAACGGTCCACTTGAGAATCTTAAATTAAGTAAAGATTAAAAGCTACCGTATCTTATGTATTCATAGAAATTGACAGTCCACCTTATTAGCCAGATCTAGCTCCCATTTGTTTCCAAGTCTTAAGCAAAAACGCTAAGAGGAACAACATTTACGGACGATGACGAACTTATAACGGCTGTTAAACGATATTTCGCAGATAAGCTAAAGGAACTTCTCTTTATAATGGATTGGAGAATCATTTAGTTAACAACCATGGGCGTAAAATACTTTTTATACTTTAATACCTGTCTTGTACAAATGCTTTTTTATTGTCAGTAATGAAAATACTAAAAGTAATTAACTAATGGATTTAATTAATATGATGGGAAAATTTCCGAATTAGCAGAACAAATTGTTAAAATACCATATTTAATGCTCGAACATGTCATCTTATGTTTATTCCATAACATTCGAGAAAGAGAATTATGCCGTTAGAAATACAAACTTCATCGTTTGACGCTAGCATTGACCGGTTAATTAATTTTAACTTTTTTTCCAGAATCATACCGAAGTGAAGACCGTTTAAATTAATTAACTCAACATGTTAAACGTTGGAGTATATTGTATTTGGAGCGGTTATAAAGGGAGTTGAAAGGTTCCCGAAATTTGAATCACGCCGCAAAAACACATAAAATATTAAAAGAATCAGACATGAACGTATAACTAGTTTAAACTTTTCGAAAATGGCGAAACATTAGGGATGTTTCAATCTTGGACTTAACTGTGGCCCTACACATGCAACTATGTTCCTCTTTGGCAAATAACACTAGAATATCAGCATACTCCGCACCACACAAATTGTTATTATTAATTCGGAACAGCTGTTTCGAGAATTCACGTATTCTCACTGTCAACCGTAATTCTGATTCC
The DNA here is from genome assembly GCA_902654985.2 of Oryctes borbonicus. Classification (NCBI taxonomy): domain Eukaryota; kingdom Metazoa; phylum Arthropoda; class Insecta; order Coleoptera; family Scarabaeidae; genus Oryctes; species Oryctes borbonicus. The sequence continues at coordinate 1,233,402 of LR736885.1, read as the reverse complement.
TTTAACGTGTATTCGATCTGTGTCCATGTTCTGTTGGCCAGAATTTTTTCGAAAATTGTCATTGCTGTGCATAAAAACGTTATCCCTTCATAATTAATGTACTTTAATCATTTCTGCCAAAATCGATCCGGTACCTGCTCAAACTCCATCGAGATTTCACGCTGATGGAATAGGCGATCAATACGTTTCTCAAGCTTGAGTACTAACGTCAATCAATATAACCAGCAATTTAAATTCAGAAATAAAACGAATACGGAGCACAGGATGAAATGTATCCCTCGCAAATCAACAAATATAACACTGCTCCCAACAAATAAAACTTTCTCGAAGATAATGGCAACATTACCTTCATCTAAGTAACGCAAAACAATTAATTTTAATTTTTCAATGCGGTCGCTCTTAACCAGCGGCTTGAAACTTATTATGACGTGCATTTCTCCTTGCAACACCAGGCAACATAAAGTGATTTTACGAGTTGAGCTTTTTCTCCATTTTCCACATCCTGGTCATTAAGATCCGATCTTGATTTATGTAGGTGATCTATATTAAAAGTTTATATTTTTTTACTATTCTGTTAATAAACAGATGGCGCTAATCAAGATGCATATCTATGTGTTCCAAAGTGAATAGTAGTAAATGTTATTAATGCGCTGATTACCTTTACTGACCTCTTTTGTCTTGTAATGGTGTACAGCGATTAACTTATCCCGTTACTTTTTCATCAAGTAACTCTGTATGTAACGTACATAGAAAAAAATATTGGAATAACATCTACAATTGCAGAAAATTCCATTGCTTTATTAGCAAAGCTCGCTACAATTTAGCAAGTGCAAAAATGCAAATATAATTAGCAGTTATTACTAGAGATGACCAACGTAGGTGAAATTACTTTTTTGCAACGACTAGACAGACTCGTGTCTATTCGTCTCATAAGAAAGGGTTCGTGTTGTCTACTGGTTTCCCCGAGAGTCGAGAAAACACGAATCTGTCTAGTCGCTGCAAAAAGTAATAATTTCACCTGCCTTTGTCATCACTAGTTATTGCATTCCAAGCGAGTTCGAACTTCACCCTGGGAGGTTGCCCCTTGAGAGCCTGAGAGGCACTGTTGCCAAATTGTGCTAAATTTCCCTAACTTTGGAAAAGGAATTCATGCAGCTATTCAGAAATATGTTGATGATCATTTTACAAACAACCAGACATAATAGAAGATCTATCCGTATATTTTTGTATTTAACATAAACTGTAAATATATTCAGAATTTATTGCTATTCTCTCCATTAATTTAGTGTTTAATGTAGAACCTATAAATAAAAAATGAGTATCCATTGCTCGTTACAGTTAACCTAACGATGAGCGATTAGCTCGAAACCGGCCGCTTATCCTATATTAAACAGAGTTTAGGAAAAAAAGGACCTTTTTAGAGATTATTGCAATATATATTAATGGTTCCTTTAACATTTAAATTATGCAACAATGGTAATTTATCGTAGAATATTCCTTTTAAAATCTTAACAACCTCATTAAATAGATATTTTAAACATTTCGTAATACGAAGAAATCGCACGTAAAGTATTACTCACTCTACATTGAGCATAGCCTGAAGTCATTACCAGAAACAATTTCTCTTTTTTTATATCAATTTTATTATTATTATTTTTGAACTTTCACTCATCAGGAAAAACAGGCGAACATTCTTCTCGTCTTGGGGTGCATCAAGACTTTAGAAATGGGACACACGCGAAGGCAACAATTGGTTTTGACGAAATCTTTTGTCAGAATGTGATTTCTGAACCGAGGTTCATTTGATGGGAAACGTTGAATAGTCTCATAGGTATTTCTCCCTAAATAGTAATCTGAAAATTCACGCGCTTGGCCTTGTTTAGCGCATCTCTTGCATTCCAGCATATTTAAAGATTGACATCCTTCTTTTGCTACCACGTCCATTCATCGTAAAATCAACACTTGGAAGGAGCAACTAGACCATTGAATGCAACATTGAAGATGCTATAAGGTTAGTTAATCAAACCAATCCCTAAATCAGACAAGAGGTGTTAATGCAGATGAATCTTATGGGTTGTATTGCATTTTTTGTAAGAGTTCTTGATTAAATAACCGAATGCCAATACTTGCCTTCTTAATTTGAGTGGAAGTTCACAGGTTACCGAAAAAATAATATTGATAGGTGGATCTTAAGAAACCTCCACAAAGTCACAATCAATATCGAAGGTGTACAGAGTGTAAAACAGTGGACAAATTTCGATTTGAATAGAGGCGAAAAATTAGAGCGGCTAATTTACAAGGTAATCCCAGTCGCTTTAAACGTCCTTGTACATAATGACAAATAGAGCTGCTGCCTTATTACATATAGAATTTACGTTGCGTTGTTGGTCTTTACGGAAAAGAAAATACGATTTTGCACAGATCACTTAGTGTTAGAGTGACGAGTATATCACTTATCAACAAATAAATGTGGACTGAAAAGCAATGCAGTAGACGGGAATTCTCATTAATTTCATTTTAATTTAAATAAGGTTATACTAAAAGGTGATATTAACGGACAATAACCTGCTAAAAACGTTGCGTATTGCATATATTTTATTGTTAGTTAAGTAAGCAGCAAGAAAGTGCTTTCTCGCGGCACTTTTCAAAAAAAGTTGAATACTTTTAATTTAATGCTAAGCACTTCTATTTTCCTTGAAATGTGGAATCTTGCTAGAGCCCGTCCGGTAGAACAAGGACGATATGTTTGATTTTTCTAATTACTCTCAAAACTAAAGAAGGTGATTCTTATAGATTGTTTCCTGCAAATTCTGAATCTGTATTCCAAATTTTCCCGTTTTGAGTAAAACATCATATTCATCGCTCATATCAATTTTTATTCTTTGTAATTTACCAGCAGTTCATCAACCAGCGGGATGTTTTGAAGGATTGCCGAGCCGGTGCCTCCGTTTCAGCTAAGGTACTGTCAAAAATAGCATCTTTCATTAGTTCATTGATTTGGAGCCGCTTGTGCTGGGAAATTTGTTTTTGAAATAAAGAAATCCTTCACCATCTTTGTTCACGAAGTATTTTTATCAATTTTTGAAAATCAAAAAGCTCACAAATGACATTAAGGACATAAGGAGCAAGGTTACGAATGAGGAGTTTCCATTCTTCTGGATTATGCTGCTGGTCCATTACCTCTAGAAAAGCTTTGATATAGTTGCAGAATACCAGTTCATCTTGTTTTGAAAATAAATGCATCCTTTGAGCCAGCTAAGCTATGAGTTCCGCTTGTTTTTTTTTATAAATTCAGATCATATAGTTTACACCTTCATATATCTTTCTCGTTGCATTCATAGGACACGCTATTGATCAAGATGCATGAAATGCTCGAGAACTTAATCAAAACAATTTTTTCAGGACTTGTACACAGTTTAGAAGCCGTAAATTGCAAACTCGTTTCAATCAATGAATATAATAAAATGAATGAAAATTACTGTATAATAATACTCAAGAAATTCTATGATGTATCAAATAACAAAATGGAAATTGCGTTTATGCGGCCATTAAAAAAGAATTGTTAGACTAATTTCTATCTGCATGGAATTAATGTATCGTAAATAGACGAATGAATATCAAAATCGCCATTGTCTTACATACTACAAACATTAGGTTAGAGTTTACAAGTTAATTTTCTCGTTGACTTAATTACCGGCTAAAAATAAACAATTATACTGTGCGTAAGTTCATAACCTTTGCTTCAGACCTTTCGTATATGTAAAAAGGCTAAATTCATTTCTGACCTTCACAATGAGAATCTGTTGGATATAGTGGGTAGGTTTCAGTAATAATTTGGCATGATACTAATTTGCCTAAGTTTTGTGTTTGTTAAGAACCCGCAGAGGAAATGGATCTGTAATAAACGAGATTAAAAGAAACAAAAAACGGTTATTTCCCTCTAGCACCTATACCTGGCCTTGTAGGGAAAAACTAAAATCACAGACATGTTCTGACAGTACAAACGAAAGTGTTGCTATGCGAAACTTATGTTATGTCACGTTTCAATTGTAGTGATATTGTGCCTGGATCCTCCTGATGCCTGGATCCAAGTTGTACACAATTCCTGTGTGCGATGTATATTCGGTGTTCGCAGGCGACAACATATATTATATAAACTGCAGGAAATATGGAGAGACGGAGAAACCTTCACATGTTCCGCTTTGGTTTTAAGGGTTTAACAATTTTCTCTGCGGTGAACAACACAAAGGTATCGGCACACACCGCATCACACAAGTTTAATTAGTTAATTCGGGATAGCTGTTTCGAGGATGCGTCGATGCGGCCACCAAATTTAGCATCTTTGCCAAATTAAAATCTACCATTTATCACTAATGATTAGGGACGTCCCCAAGGTATAAGTATAAAAGTCCCGTAAGGAAAATTATTACGTTTCACTTTCTTCTTAATTACTTTTAAAATAAATGGTGACGGACATGTTATCGTGTCAATAATCTCGCAGATCAATATCCTCACTTTCTAACCTTGTAACTTAATGATCTTCGAAGGCGTATCGTGAAATATTCGCTAGACGTGTGTAACTTTACATAAACTTTTCCAATATACAGTTTTACCTTTAGCAGTGCTTTCACTTTTCATCCATTTGTACATCTGTTTCAAATCCAACAATAGTATGCGGTCATTGTCTTTACTTGCTGTAGTGAAAGAATTTCCCCGATGGTTACTGCAACCTTGAGTTATAGTAAAATAAATTGAAATTTAATTACTAGATTGAATTGTAATCATTCGCGGTACCAAGGTAAAAGCAATTCTGCAGGAGAATATCAAAATGGTTTTCGGTGTTTGTACGTATCGACTGCTGCCAAAGCAATCAAAGAAATAAGCAAAACACTTATATTTCAGTAGGCGAATCATTCACCAGAAGCTGTGAAAAAGGAAAATGAAAGTTGTTATACGCAAGAACATATACTTGCAATTATGTGATGAGCAAATATTCGTCACATGTAAAATCCACGGTTTCTTTTTAGGATGGTGATTAAAGGATAGACGTTTTTATCATTGAAATGTGGATTTTTTAACCAGTATTTTTTAAACAGCATACAATATATCATAAAATAAAGGATACATACAACGTTACGAGGAACTGCTTCGTCGATATATGATAGAGCACACATTGGAGAATTCTGAAGACTTACTAAAACCTGCATGAACTATTGAACTAAAATAGTTTCATGTATCTAAAACTTCCGGTTACGCCGGAAGCAGCTATCAACTTTAAATAGAACGCTCTATATATTATTACATTTTTGAATTCCTAGCTCAATTTTTTAACTTGCATACCTTCTAGATTAATAAAACTTATTATAATCGGTATTTGCATTTGACAATTTTCGCAATGTATAGTCGGTCTAGAAAGTATCCGGAATTTATTGTTTTTCTTAATTTTAATATATTTCTTTTTTGTTACATCCTAAGACAAAAGTAATGCATCAGGTAGTTTGTGCCAACTGTAGGCCATGGCAAAAATCATATAACAACACCAGCTGGCAAATATTGTTGATTATCAACAGGCTTAATATTTGAGAAATAATGTCGCAAGTAGAAAAAAGAAAGTTGGTGGAATATTTGTATAGAAAAGGTGTTCAAAACGTTAAAAAATTTGTGCAATTGACTGAACTCGGAAAAAGTGCAGTATATGAGACAATAAAAAAATAGGAGAGATATGAGCCATGGACCAGTTTCTGGAAGATCGCGTAAGATTAGCGGAAACAATCTAAACGCTTTAGTGACTTTAGGACGACAAAACCCGCGCCTGATTTGGAAATCAACGTCAAATAAGAGTGTGTCCGGAAACTGTCCGCATTTCACTGAGAAGACAAGGTTACTTATCAAGGAAACAAAAAAAATCCCTGCATCGACACCTCTACAAAAGCAACGAAGAATAGATTTTTGCCAACGATTTCGAGACGATAATTTTAGTGATGTTTTTATATCTGACGAAAGTTGTTTTCAGCTTGGTGCAAATCGTTTAAAAATCCCATCAAGAGAAAATGTTACCGTTCAAATTTCCAAATTTCCCACAAAAATAATAGTTTGGGGAACAATCTCTCAGCGTGGTGCTACACCTCTCTGTATAATTGATGGCACCGTTAATAGTGCAAAGTATTGTGAAATTCTTAATGGCTTTCTTCTTGAAACAGCTCGAGCTTTATATCCCGAAGGATGGCGTTTTCAACAGGATAATGCAAGATGCCACACTTCTGCTTACACTAAAGCTTGGATGCTAGAACAGAACTTGGCAACAATTCCATGGCCAGCAGCCTTCCCAGATCTTAGTTCCATCGAAAACATATGGGGACTAATGAAAATTGAACGAGCAGCACCACGAAATAAAGAAGATTTGATTCGGCCAGTTTTACAAGCCTGGACCACTATCACCGAAAAGTACAGCGTTGAGCTCGTTTCGGGATTACCTGAACGTTTAGTTAACTGTTTACAGTTAAATGGAGATTGTATTAGTAAATGAGATGAATTATTTGTTGTGATTTTATTATTCAAGTAATAAAATTGTTTTCCGGATACTTTCTAGACGGACTATAGTTGTTTATGACCATTATGGAACAATCTAACATTGATGAAAAATATATGTCGTCCAATTTTCATTTATAAACAATGACAACACAAAAAAAAAATTATACGAACGAAGGCCATTTGAAATTCAAAAACATAGTTTTCACGAATTTATTTTAATGCACTCTCAAAAGCACTGGACGAATGACGCCGAATTTAACAAGAAATGGTCTGATTTAAATGGTCAAATGTACCGAGACAACGTGGTTCCAACATGATGGTCGTCAACACACAATAGTATGCCCACCCAATAGGCTGGGAGCGCGTGAAGAACTTGATCGTTCGCTGGATAAGTAGAGCTGGTGTCCGCTTACTTCGCCAGATATGTTTCTGTGGGGTTATCTCAAGTACAAAGTTTACAAAAATGCTTGTACCGAAATTCAAGAAGACATACTTCTCAGTTGTGAACAGTGATTTGAAATGCGGATTAATAAGTGCATTGAAGTAAAAGGTTATCATTCTAAGTACTTAATTTAATTGAAAGATGATGAGACGAGAGGACTCATGTAAATCAAGCACTCCGATACGTGAGAGACGAGGAGATGAATCAAGCACCCCGAAGGTGGTACTACGTCCATATCGTTGTTCTTGAGTTACGCTAAAAGTAATGTGTTCACAATTTTTATAATGGCCCCATAGATACTTTTCAAATACAAGAAATTACCATTTATAGAAAGCCTAGTCAATTGGATTGTTCAGCCTTTCCAGGCATTTTTACAGCCAAATGTAACAAGATGAAAGCGAGAAATGTATTTATTATCCAACGACATGACACGGTTCAAACCCGGAACACCTTTAGTTTCAACTGACTCTGGCCGTGGAAGCCTACGTTTTTATTGAATTTAGTTATTTATAATGTCGCGTGTTTGGATTGTCAAGGTTGTTATATACGTCAAACATCACGATGGCTTATGCATCGCCTAAGCCAACAGTTGTGATTGTCGTTTAGGCAAAGGGTCGTAGACTTTAGCCAACCACCCAAAGTAAAAGGACCGTCTTAGTGATTTTGATAACGTTCAAATTAGATACTGATCAATTAAGTAATATCTATTCCAATATTTTACAGCGTGTATAATCTTTTAGAAAACCCTGTATACCTCTTTTCTGGTCGCTGTTAACGGTCTTCTTTCCTTTTCGTATGTTTTTTGTAATAGTTGATTGATAACATTCTAAACAAAGAGCGAAATATTGAGTTAGTGAATGAAGGAGGTTCCAATTACATGTTTAATTAACTTTTTTCTTTCTATTATTATTATTATTATTATTATTATTCTATTTTGTAATGCACGGATATTTGAAATATAATAATAATAATAATAATAATAAATTCTGTTGTACCACAATTTAAAAACATTTAGATGTTGATTTTAATTTTGCCTATTTAGCGGGGTTGTGGGTTGCTCAGAGTGAAGAACTCGAGTGTGATAAGCGGTTTATCACTTAGGAAAATTGGAGAATGTGGAGGTCACCTATATTATGTGTTTTCATTTATAGATCTTTACTTTTTTGAATATTCGATTTAATTTTATTATTATTATACAAAAAAAAATTCTCTAAATTTGTCAGGGAAGTAATCATCTAGGCACCATCTAACCAATTTGTAATTAATTTCAAAATAAGCATCTGCAAAATGCATACGTCCAAACAATAAAATATGCTTAGCAATAAAGCTCATGCAGTAGAGGAACGTATCAGGCGAGATTTGGGCGCCCCAAATAATAACGATTTTATAAGAATTTTAAAGATGCAACGCATTCCAAAAGGACCAGGAATCAAACGGAAAATATGGTTTCTTCAACATTCATGCAAGCATTCTAATTAGGAATTCGAATTTTTAATCGCCTGCGTAATGTATGCATTTTAATACAATAGCTGCAAATGTCATCGTGGAATAGAATATAATACAATAAATATTTATGTGCATTACCATATTACTGGAATCTCGTTATTGTACTTACTTCTGCTCTTGGGTGTTGTTTTTAAAAACTGCAATATTTTTATTTTATTAAAAAAAAATGAAATCATTGCATGGTATCTGCCTTTAAACCTAATGGTTTTACTATTTCAGTGTTTTTGGCAAATTAGGGGGCAAACTCGGTGGCGGCATTTTGTATGGGAATTCTAAAATATCTAAAATCAATAACACGAAAAGTGGAAAAAAAAACATAGTTCATCATTTTTGGAAAACCAACTATTAAGAGGGTAAATTGGAGGTTCCGAAATTCGATAGTAACCAGAAGCCTTAGTACCAATTCCCATCTTCCTAAATTAAAAAATTACGAGACTCCCGAGATTTCAATACTTTCAGCTCTGCATTGATGAGTTAATCAATCAGTCTTTACGAAATTAGTATAGGTGGTGATGAAACAAATAAATATTATATTAAATTGAAAATCCGAATATTTGTTTTTGGAATTACACATTTAATCAGGAACCGCCATGTCTCCCTCCTTTTTTTATTTGTGTAAAGTCTCTGCTGAAGATAAAAATGTCGAAGAAAAGATCAACGGTTAGGGCTTCTCAAACGAAAAACGGGATCTAGTTATCCCGGGATCCCGGATGTAGAAAGTCATCGTTGTCCCGAGATAACAATCTACATGTCTCGGGAATCGCTCTAGTTCTTATATTAAGATCTTTTTTCATTTTTTTAAGATATCGAAAATATTCGCGGTTGAAATTTGTAGTAAAATGTTAACTACGCGACATCACCCGAAAGACATTTCTACTATGGATTACGTTCGTGAAAGCCTACACTCAGCTGTTATGTATTGTCGTTAAATAAATCTCCCGTTAGAAACATTCAGGAAAAGTAAACATATTCCTTTATATAAATGATAAGTAGAAACAAACGAGCATTTTTGAAGCAACTGGAAAGTGCACGACATGAATTGAATTGGAGCTTCTTCTGCAGCTGGTCTTTTCATGACAAAAATTGGGTCATCATTAATTAACAGCGCCATCGACAACTTATGTTTTTTAGAATATCATTATCAAAATTTATGTCTTCTTAGGAATGAAGTATTTTGCATTAGAAATTAAATTTTTGAAAAAATTTCGCCCACAAATAGGTAAACATGCACTAAGCGAATTAATTCGTACTTGTGGCAAATCCCGGGATACCGGCAGTAGAACGCTTTTCTTCCAGGAATCCCGGGATTTGAATTTTACCCTATCAGTAATCTAGACGTCTCTTTCATGATATATATAGAACGTATCAAATTCAGACACGATGATATAATTTACGATAGTTTTTTTTTTTGCAAATTTTCTCCCATCAATGTCAAAATAATTAGATATTTTTAGAAATATTTGCAAAATTATAATTGTTCTAGGAAGTAAAATTTGAAAGCAAATTCACACTCACCCAATATATCAAAGTCGAAGATAACGCGGTTTATTTATCATCAACACAAATCAACGGTCTCGACTGTTGATATTGTACAAACGGTACCGCACACACAACCAAAATGACACTCTCCTACAATTTCCCGTGTTAAGTACTGAATGGCAACTACAATATCTTATCGTGTACCTGCTATAACGCACATTAGCTTTCTTCCATCACTCTTCCAAGATTTTCTTGCCTCTTCGTCGTTAGTATTTACCTTGCTCACTTACACTCAATACTTTGTATCTCCTCCAATTCACTGTACGGCACTTGCTATAAGTAGGTCCACTATAAAACGTCACCTTTCTAAATAACTCTTCTTTGCTCCGCAAGACATTGAGACGTTTTCACCAGTTGAAGAGTCAAAGTCAACACTTTCACGACTATTGTATCAGAACATCTTACATAGTTGTAGAGTAACGTCTTACGCGTAATAAGCATTTTGCACTATTTTTGATGTAACTTGCATTTTACGCTGGGAAATTGTATCGCTCGAGTTATTTTGCCAGCTTAGCAAAACGAGCACGGTATCGATATTAATTTGTTTAAAAGCCAAGAATTCATTACATATTTAAATTACAATTCAAATTAATTCGTTCGACGAACGATTAGGAGGACCTATAATTTTTTTTTTATGTTAACTGCATTCCTCGCTATGTTCGAACGAAATTATAGTTGGTATATTAACATTTTCTTCTCCGAATTAAACGCCATTAGTGCGGCACACACTGTGTGACATAACGACACCAACTATGGAATTGTCGCAAAATGAAGGACATACTTTAAATTCTTATAACCGTCCCTTAGAAAAGCGTTTTCACCTTTCATGTATAAACAATTTTAATCCGAATATTAAATTTCCCTCTCATACTAACGCTAAACATATTGCTGAATAGAGAACACATTTTACTTACTCTTGTTGCACAGTCCTCTGAATTGTTTTTGGCCACTAATTATTGCTGTACATAAGCAAATGGTCATTTGCGGCTTAAGGCTCCGGTTCTTACCCAGAAGCTTATGGCATACTAGTAACGCCCTAGTTGCTTTTTTCTGTAAGTTGGACATCTGGGAGTTCCATGTTAGTTATTTGTCCAACGTAACCCAGAAGTATGCTGAAGCTAACGGATTTCCCTTCGATGGTGGGTGTTTCCAGCCAGACCTTTCTTCTCCTTGTAAAAGGGACGATTGTAATCTCTCGAGCGTTTATACGCTGGCTTTGATTTTGCACCATTTGTATGTGTCGTTAAGAATTCTTTGCATAAGTTGCGGTAATTTAACAGTTCTGCAAAATTTCAACTTTCCAAGTTCACGTTTATAAAAATTCGCACTCGTCCATCCCACTGACATAGTTGTTTTATCAAAAAAACCTTAAAATTGAATTAAGAATTTAAAAATGTAATCATATATAGGGTGTTCCATTTAAAATAACAAACTTTCCGGTATATCGGATTATTAAAAATATTTTAGTTCAGTAGCACACGTCGGCTTTAGTGCACTGGCAAGTTTTCAGAATTTTTCAATGTATATTCCTCCATACATCGATCGATGCACTTCCCAGTAAGACACCTTGTATATATATATAAGCATGCATTTTTGTTAGTAACATTTCGCTAAATAATGAAAGGACATCATCCAATGTCACATTGTCTGAGAATAAGTTAGAATTGTTTATTGCGAATTTGGAAAGCGGAAGGGCGATAAAAGCATATTGTTCAGCTGTTTAACAATCAGCAATTACAATTCATTGATTTTTAGATTTTTAAACATGCGAAATCTGCAGGTACTGATAGATGCGATTATATTATAAGTACCGTGACAGTATTAAAAATTTAGAAAGTGAACAACTTTACGGTTTAAACAATTAGTCGTCCATTACAATACACACACATACGTAAGCAATTGCTAATTTCAATACAATTTTAAAGTATGAATATGCAGAGTTTCTACACATTTTCATATAGCAATTTGCAATGACAATTCCAAATGGAATTGTACGACTTATACTTTTGTACACGGCTGTCTCACGAGGAACTGCACCCATCGATATAGGAAAGAGTATACAATGGAATATTCTGAACACTTGGTAATATACCAAAGCCTATGTAGACTAATGAATTAAAATATCTTCAGGCGGCTACCTCCGGTTACACCTGAACTAGCTGCCAACTTTGTTATTTTAAATAGAACATCTATATACTGTTACAACGAATGAAAAGAGCGATAGTCTCTCAAATTCAGAGACCACATTAGAAGCTATAAATACGGGTGGATAGATTCGTCGAGTGAAGCTCCCCACATAAACGAAACCGGGCGAAATATTAAATTGGAAAACTTGAAATTGATCCTTCCATAAAAACGAACACAAATTTGATTTATATTTATTATAACAAAAGACCGTTTCGTCTATTTTTTCGTATTTTTCGCGTGACTTAATTTTAAAGTGTATAACCGGCAAAAGTAGATATTCGTAAATAATTTATTTTCGAGAATAGCTACAGAAAAGGCAGGCTAAAATTAGAATTTTTTCTCACATCATACGGTTGACAATGAGGATGCACGCATCCTCGAAACGGCTATTCCGGAGCAATTATTTGAACTTGCGCTTTGCGGAGTGTGTGTTCGATACCTTAACGTCGTTTGTCGGATTACTAGAGTTAAAGAAATCTTCCATTCGAAACACCATTAAACCACATCCTTGGGCATTTTATATCTGTAAACGTGTGAATATCGTCTTGAAACATTATAGTGCACTTATCCATTTGAATGATGTTGGCGTGGATGGAGGAGATTGAAAATTGGAATCACATACATTACCTTTGTCTGCGTTGCGTTCTGAATGACCCTTCAGTGCGTCAACTCGATTAAACGTATACAAAAACGCACAACGATGTGCTATTAAAAATAATGAATATTAAAAAAGCATTGTTTAATCATCAACGATATTTAATTTATTTGTGCAAAACATCGTAAGTACAAGGTTACGACCCATTTATGCAGAAACCTTCTTTATATTTAGTATGTCGTCTACAATATTTAATATAGCAATTTATTACTTTGGAATATTGGATCTGCCGCTATCTTAAAGGTACTGCCCTTGGAAGTGCAAATATATTTTGGTTAGAAAATAAAGAAGATCTAATACAAAACAAGAATGAATATGAATTATTACCAATGCTGCGCATTTAGCAAAGGAAGCATAAAATAAAATGCCTCGTTTGATTGCAAAATAGACAGAACTCTTTCTATAGCCAGGTACTTAATTTGATGCCATTTCCAATAATAATGTTTCCAGAAAGTGAACACCAATCTTTAAATTCTTTAAAATCTTTAAATAGAAAATTTTAAAGTATAACTTATCACATCTAAAATTTTCACTTGGTATTAAAATGTTATTTTATGAAGTAGTATTTTTCCCTTTCTAATTGACTATTACCGAAGTACGAACGTCGTTGATAAGTCCTTAGAAAAGAATAGAAAAACAAAGTATTTTCTGTAGATTTTATTTATTTTTCAACATAATCTACAATTAACTCTGCACACCTTTCCAATCGTTTCACCAGCTTTTTTAAACCCTCTAAAAAGTAGGATTTTAGAAGGTCCTCAAAATAGTTATCTATTTGAGCGATGACTTCCTCGTTTGACGTGACCATTTTTTCAAATTTGGAAATAAAAATAAATCACTGAGGGCCAAATCCGGTAAACACGGTGGATGTCGTACTAATTCTAACTTTAATTCCATAATTTTAGCCAATCAAGATGGATTGAAGACAGATGGAAGAGGACCTTTTTCTTTTTCAAATTAAGACGTTTTTTTCTCTATTTCTTCGCTCAACCCCGTCCAATAACTATGCATAATACTTTCCAGTTATTGTTTGTCCTTTGTGCAAGTAATCGGTGTAGACGATTCTGCGTACATCCCAAAAAACTCAGACCATCACTTTACCGGTCGATTTCACCGTCTTCGTCTTCTTCGGAGGCCGTTCGCCTTCAAAAACCCACTGTTTTGACTATTCCTTTGTCTCAAGAGTATATTATGCAAGCTTAGTGCATCGCCTCAGAAATGGTACTAAAATGATAGGTTGCTCCACAACAATGCAGCAGTCCACAAATCAAGGCTTTCTTAAGCTGCCATTGCTGGATGTGGCTTCACAGAAATTGACCATCTAACTTGTTTCCTTGCTGTTGAAAGATATTTTGCAAACAAATCAAATGATGGATTAGATATGTTATTAAAACGATATAATAGTTGTATCCGGAAATAAGGGACCCATGTCTAGTCCGGAAATATAAAGACGACCCCTCGTATAACGATATTTTTTATTACAATTGTTTTCTACTTACTCGCCCTTTTATATTATTATAACAATTTATTCGACGAATGTCTGATTGTCTGATATATCAGAAGACCTCTGTCAAAAAGTAGCAGTTTGTTATTTCGATATTTCTCAGCTGCTATAAACTGATAAAGATAGCAAATATAGAATAGCGAGTCCTCTTGGAACACGGAAATGCATCCGCGTGTCCTTTCTTGCAAGCGGTAAATACGTATATTATGAGACTGCTACACGTAATTGTGACAATTATGACATAATTCAAGTTATGCCCTTAATAAAAATGGGAAAGTACTAAAACAGGCTTTTTTGCGTAACTTGTCCTGATGTAATCGTCCGAGAACAAGTAAAACTTTTTATCGAAGCGAAAGAAAACAGTAAATAAGCGAATTATTATGATAATGATATAAATTTTATATCTGATGAGGTATTGTGTTAATTATTCAAATTTCCTCAAATGTAACTCAGGCTAAAGTCGATCCATACCCAATCTTCATGGAGTAAACTCATAGGCAACTCAGCGTAAAACGAAAATGTTTTTTGCATACTTTACGCGTCGTGTGGACTGCACTGAGCAATTCTATCTAGAATTGCTCAGTGCAGGAACAGGAAATCTTTCCTGTTTCCATTTCGAGAACTGGTTTATACATTTTTACCGACCTGCCGCCCGGAAATTAACATAACAAGGGTTTTCGACGCAGGTACGTACAGGTAATGTTAATGTGGACAGATTATAACACTTACTTACCAATGATATATTCATATATAGGATGTTTCATTTTTTTTTAAATTGCATTTAAAAGTATGACACATTGCCTCTTATTCTTGAACACTCTGTATACTAGACAATAATGTATCCAAACCATTTGGTAGATTAACAACATAACATTTTAAAATTATTTACATCTATGCAAGATGTTCCATAATTCCAGGGTGAACGTAAGTTATGGCTTTTTTTCATGAGACACCCAATATATTCAATAAATTTTGACCAAGTTCACCTCCTCCACAGCCCCCCTAATATAGGGTTTCATTATTTTAGAATAGAATTAACCATAACTTATTAAATGCCCAAATATAACGTATTGGGAGTATAAAGGAGATGAGCTTATCCAAAATTTAAGTTAATATATAGGTGTCCCATTAAAAAAACGAAAAACATAAGTTAAACTATCGCACATATAGTTGCCGCACTCGGTATAACGTTCCCTCATATGAGTTGATGGCGTATGTATATTTCTTGTATTATTGTCCAACATTCCATAATTATGTAGTATAATGTGTACTTCCAAAAACTAGCTTATTTGGACATAATTTGGACCTGAACACATTGTCTTAAATTTGTCATAAATTATACGTTTACATGTTTATCAGGTTCTGGTGATCATATGCGGTATTATGTGCTAATTTATTTTTAAATAATAATAGCCTAAGATTCGCTCATTTGTTCCCCTTCTCAGTTTATGCACCTATAAAACTGTACAACCAGTAGTTTTTATATTTATATTGGTCCAGAATTACAATTAAACAGTGAAGTGCTGCTACGAATAATTCTCCCAAATATTGTTCCCCAGGATGGCCACAACCGTTTTAACTTCTTCTGTAGCCAAAACGAAGGTTGAACTTGAACAAAACCATAATGTTGGAGAACGTAAAGTTAATGGGATAACTGATCGATCGCAGCCTGCGGAACGATACGAATTAAAGATTGTTTGGATCAATGCTACCCTGTTGACACTTTTACATCTAGCAGGTATATACGGATTTTATCTGATGTTCACTGCAGCAAAATGGCAGACCAATGTTTGGTGTAAGTATATTTGAGTGGATATGATAAGAAATAGATTAAACTTTTTACGTAATCGAAAACATTTGTTATTTTGTACTTCAAATCGCGAAATGATCCAGATTTAATAGTTATCAATTGAACATCCTGCATGTCTTTGTAAGTCAATTTTTACTATAAAAACTTTACAGAACTTTACAAGAGTCCGATAATTTGTATCGCTCTCCTAATTTTAGAAACGTAAAAATTTGAATTTTGTTGACTATAATTCGCTCACGACGTTTCTGAAAAGTATTTCGAATTACATGGCATATCAAGTTTCTTATTTCAAATAGAACATCCTGTCTATTATAGATTTTTTGCATAGTTCTCTTAAACGCAAATACGAGATGAAACCGATCAAAAAGTTACGTTTTTTCGGATACCAAATTTTTGTTTAATTTTTACTCTTTATTCACGTAGATCAGAGTCGTAGAATTTTTTTGCTGGGGGGTGAGGTCAATCACATCATATATCAATCAATTCTCTGTTTAGAAGGGTTTAGGGCGAAGGCGAACGGGCCAATCTCACAATCATTGTATATTTTATTGCCGCAGCTCTGGTTACTATTTTAATTGGAGGGTTTGGAGTTACTGCGGGTGTACACAGACTGTGGACGCACAAATCCTACAAAGCTACTCTGCCGCTGAAGATTTTCCTTATGGCAGCGTACTGCACGAATTTTCAAAATTCTATGTACGACTGGATTAGAGATCATAGAATGCACCATAAATACACCGACACCGACGCTGATCCTCACAACGTAAGAAGAGGTAAACGAACACACGTTTCCACCTGAATTTGCTTCCGTATACTCGACGTCCAATAGTTCGTATTAACCCAAATCCGCAGTCGACTACAATCTACGCGCCGCCGTGTCCTACACCCAGCACAATTGTAGTGTCGCGGATAACGGATTATATTTTTATGATAATTATGAATGCTCATAAATATTATCAAAATGAACGAGTATTCTTGCAATTAAAAGAAAATATTTTCGTAAATATTAACTACAGTGGGTCGTTTTTATATTCTCGGACTTTTGCAGAAATAAATGAAGATATTCTTAATATTGTGAAACCAAAATAAAACTACATTTTACTCAAAGGGCGAATTTCTCGAGGATATCGCATTTTTGCGAAGAATTCACCAAATTCCTCAGTTTTCTTCCCACGCATGTTCGATGAGCGAGAAGTCGGGACATCTGGGTGGCAAAATATTAACATTGGCCTCTTCGAACCGCCTTAGGGAAATGCTCGGTACGTGGGGACGGACATTATCTTCGAACTACTACTCCACCACCTCATCAACATAACGCTAGGCGTTCATACCATGACTCCCACGACTCGGTGCACACGCTTCTTAATAGAAAATAGAAAATATTGACGTTTCCCACGTCTTCGACTGAGTCTCATGCTGCCATCTTGCATCCCTGTGCAAAATTAAGATTCGTCCCTCAACACCACATTATGCCACTCTACGTTCCAATGCATTCGCTATCTACACCACTTCAGACGTTGTTAAACCGTAAGTGGTAACACAAGATTTAGTCGATACGATTGCAAGATTTAGTAGAGAGGCCTGATTCGGCAATAAATAGGACGACCTTCACTCCCTAACCATAGATCAGCAATTGACCTAATAGTGGAGAATCGGTCTCTTAGCACCATTAGGCGAAGGAGGCGGTTTTGCATCTCACTAGCTCTTCTTCGGCGATTCCCTAGCCTTCTCCAGTCGATAACTGATAACAGCGCTTGGTAGTGAACTGCTTCCGCTTAACTCGATTTGTAAATAATATCAGTCAATAGTTGATTGTAGGCTTTGACGACCGTAATCCATAATCGAAATGTCTTTCGGGTGTTGTCGCGTACTTGATGTTTGACTTGACGTTTCGCTGATCATGCTGTCAGCTTCTTTAGAAGATTTCTAAAAACAGTCTTTAGAAATCTTCTGAAGAAGGTGATAGCATGATCAGCGAAAGGACAAGTCAAACATCTAGTACGCGACAACAGCCGCAAGACGAACCATCAGTCAGTTACAAATACGTCTGTATGTTTCACATTACAAGAAAATACAAGGTCAATATACTGCTATTTGTTAAAAAAAAAACTGATTAACAAATACTTAGTTATTAATTTATTGTAAGTTAAATCAACGTCACTATTCGCATTTTTTTTTCAAAAATACACCACTGCCATCTTTTAAGTTGTGTAAGTCGGTTTCTTCATATACAATATTTTTTGTAGGATTCTTTTTTTCACACGTGGGTTGGTTAGCAGTCCGAAAACATAAAGATCTTATAGAAAAGGGGAAGACTATTTGGATGAAAGATCTAGAAGAAGATCCAATAATAATGTTTCAGAAGAGGTACTCCTAAGCTACGAGTCATAATCGTAGGAATTATATTTTCATGTTTCAGACATATCACAATATTGTCAATACTCGGCACTCTAATTATACCAGTCACCGTCCCATGGCTCCTCTGGAATGAATCTCTGTTTTACGCGACTATAATTGCAGCGGGTAGATACACTTTCATGTTGAATACCACGTGGTGTATAAATAGTGTTGCGCATATCTATGGCGGAAAACCTTATGACAGGTAAGTGAACGGGTAAAATTTTCCCGAAGATACGTCACGCACAACATAATTAAACACAGTGAAATTACTTTCTTAATTAATTTGAGGTTTTCTAATTTTAATATTACTCTCAGATTCGAATCGGCAATGTGTTCTTTCAACCTGATGTCGTCGATAGCCCATCTCGTTTATCCAGTACAGACTTTATCGCAATTGCCGTGTGGAATTTTGCCTTTCTTTCATATCCGGTTTATCTTTCGGATTACCTAGAAAATTTCGAAGTGTATTTTACACGTTCAGACAAGCGGCAAGTTTTTGTACGTTATAAGGGCGGTTAGGCCTTAACTGTAGTAGCCTCCTTCTCGCGAACGATGTAAAATTATTTTCAGTACTAAACATTTATATCTTCTTTCTTTTTGTTGACCTTAGGAGCTGTCTCAGTTCCTTTCTCGCATTATGACGAGATTCTCGATATTTTTCTGCGGAATGAGAGGTACTCGCCTTATGTTTTTGTTTTCTTTTTCCTAAAAGAAAACAAAAACATAAGACATTTGTAATAATTTCATTAACTTCCGCGAGTTCAAGAGGTTGCTTTCAGCAAGCCATTTCCGGCGCTGGTTACAACCCAATTTACGAAAATTACTATTATTATTGTTGTGCGAAACACTATTTTTCTATTTAAATTACTGCAAATCGAATGAATTATTAAAACTTTGATTCTCTATATCCAGACAGATGGAAGCGGGGGACCTGCCTTCGTTATCCGTGATTGCTCTCGGAGAAGCCTATCAAAATTACCATCATGCGTTTCCTTGGGACTATAAAACTTCTGAACATTCTTCGTACGGAACCAATCTGACGAATTTGTTTTTAGACTTGATGGCGATGATGGGATGGGCTTACGATCTTAAAACCGTATCCACAGACCACATCCGGCAAAGAATGTCACGAACTGGAGATCAATCGAAATCTTCCGAGTTAACGCAAGAACCGTATGTTTGGGGTTGGGATGATGACGCGATGACAGAAGAAGATAAACAATGTACTACAAGGAGCTTCCGAAAGGATGAATAGCTTTGTTATGGATGGGATGTTTGGATGCCAAATGTATTTTTATGTATATTAAATGTTTGATAATCGAGGTTCGGGATCTTTTTTTGTCGTTTGTAGAAGCAAAATTATTTTAATGAACTTACACAATTAATTTACAACAATAAAAGGTAGAGAAGAAACCTGCAATTTCTTATGTTAAAAGTAAACCGTTCATCCCTTTGTTCCTAGAGACTCTGGTCTCTTGCCAGTATTCACATTTTAAATTAATTTCACTCACAAGATAACACCGATAAATATATCTCAAACAATTTAAAAAGCAACACCCTAGGCTCAACACTACCTTCCGCTGTTTGACTCAATAACTCAGGATCTATAAGAGATATTAAAAAAAAGTAAAGACAAAATTTAAACTGTTTTAGATGCTCATAAATATTTTCTCTATTTAAGGAAACAACCTTCCACTTCCTTATTTTATAAATATGAAGTACTACATTTACAACGAAATATTTGTGCAAGAAAAAAACAATCATAATCGATACGCTAAATAATGAAGAAAACACGCAGGTTGTTAAAAAAATGTGAGTTTGGAATTTTGTGACGGCTATTTAAAAAAGAGAGCTCTCCATGTTACATGCGAGGATTCGCTTTACGGAAAGAATTCTTCATATTTCCTACATTTATCCTTGAAAAAGTGGTTCGCAACGAACAACTAAACCGAGAGAAGTAAATGAAGAAGGAAAAGCTTCGTAATGGGTTAGGTCTGATTATACCGGGTGTTTTGCTGTAAACAGGGACGAATAAGAAAAAAGTTTGTGTAAAGATAAGCAGGTATAAGGTGTGCTTTGAAAAAAAAAAGTTATTGTGAAGAAATACAATTTCACGATGAATGCAACGATGGTTATCATATTGGTTGTTTCGTTCATAACCATACCAACTTTCCTGGTAGGTGGTTAAGAAGAGGAGGATCAGTTGCATGGCCAGCTCGCTATTAATAAAGACAGATTCATTCAAGACTTTAATTGGAGTAAATATTCCACAGATAACGTGGAAATAATTGCTATAAATCCCAATTCTTTTTAACAATTTGAAATATCTCCGTAACTATTGATTTTAAGAATAGGGAATGCTTAATAGAAATGGTCAAAGGCGAATTTGCATTCGAACCTTAAGGTAAGCAAAAGGATAAAGAAAGAGATAGCTGCATATAGTGACGTGTTTTTTATCTTTGTGAAATATAATGTAATGTAAACTCTTGATTATAAGTAGACAGATAAAAAGATAAAACAGATTGGCAAATATTACCTCTGTATTTAATATTCATGTATTGAATAGAAAATTTTAGATAAAATTGAATTCTTATTTGTTTTTTCTTTAACCGGAATTATTTTGTTTTTCTCCAGGAATACCGGTTTGTTTGAATTAATTAAAACACTAGTTCATTGTGTCGTTACGTTTCTGAATTTAATGAATCCCCTATTCATACTTTACTTCCCGCCATTATTATAGAATTATTAATAGAGCGCAACATTCTCGCTTGTCTTCCAGTGGTGTTAACCGCGAGAGGTTGGGAGGATACAGAGCTGCTTCGTTACATGTCGGCACTTTCCAGCCTTCTATGCCGCGTGGTATCTGTAATATATATCGCAGTGCGAAGTTGATAAATGTCGGAATTGAACGGAAAGCATTAAAAATGTCGAAAATGCGTAGAAATGCATCAACTTGTCTATTTGCTAACAGTGCAAACATGTTGAATAGATCAAATTACTGATTTTACAACTGGACGTTAGACAAGCAGCTGCAACAAAGCTAAGTCGAATGCAATTCCAAATACCTCAAGTTGCAGCAGATTTAAAAACTATTAACGACAGTCACATTCCAGTAGCCGATGCTATAAAAAAAAATAGCAAAACACTTCGTTGTCCTTACGGGATTCGTGTGAAATTGTTGACCACGAGGCTACATATTTTAGATGACGAAAAAAGTGTTATTCGTATTCGACGTAGTAGTCGAATAAACTTAGCATATTACCGTAGAATTTTAAATGCCCAAATATAGCGTAATGAAACCCTACATTGGGAGCACTTAAATTAATGTGTAGGGTGTCTCGTTAAACAAAAAGAAAGACATTAGACGTTAGACGTTAGATTCATCCTAAAATTATAGAATTTTAAAATGTTTTATTAGAAAGTATTTCTGATATCTCCCTTAACAATAGACATTACACTATTGCGCCACTCTGTATATAAAACAATGAAATTGTTTTTTTTTTCTTAATTTGATTTCAAGTATAAGACTAACTCAAGTCCTAATTACCACACCCGGTATAGCATTCCCTCGTATGCGTCAATGTGTACACACATGTGTATTCCTTACATAAAGTAGTCTTAGCTAATTTTAACATAAATTGAACCTAATCATATTGTCCTAACTTCATAAATTATACATTTGGATATTTAGCCGGTTCTGGTGATCATATGCAGTATTATGTGCTAATTTATTTTAAAATTAGAATAATAGCGACAAATTTGGTCGTTTAAGGAAATGAATTGTTCCCCCTCCCAATCCATATACCTATAAAACTGTACAACTTCTAGTTTAAGTTGATCTAGGATTACCTGCTTTACAATTAGACAGTTTAGTGCTACTACCTAAATATTATTCTTCAGGATGACCACAATCGTTTCGACTTCTTCTGTAACCAGAACGAAGGTCGAAGCCGAACAAAACGATAAAATTGGAGAACGTAAAGTTAATGGGATAACTGAGGGATCGCAATCTGTGGAACCATACGAGATAAAGATTGTTTGGCGCAATGCTATCCTGTTAACACTTTTACATCTAACAGCTATATACGGAGTTTATGTGATGTTTTGTGCAGTAAAATGGCAGACCAACCTTTGGGGTAAGTACATTTCAGTGGACATACCAAAAAGTAAAAAAAAAAGGAGGAAGTAAGTTAAGACTTGTTAGGTAGTCGAAAAACATCTGTTGTTTTATACTTCAAATCATACGAGGTGATCCAGATTTAATAGTTTTTACTTGAACATCCTGTATGTCTTTAGCCAAGTAAGCCAGCTTTTAATATGAACATTTTACAGATTATTGTTCTAAAATGATATAATAAACCTACAGAGTGGTTTCTAGTTTTTACGCAATAATAAGCTAATATAATTTGGATCACTCTGTAAATTGCAAAAATCTAGAAAATACAGTTTGTAGGTTACGACGTATCTCTGAAAATAATTAGCGTTTTTCGAAATTTACATAAACGATACTATAGATAATCTTCAATTACATGGCATATCAACTTTTTTTATTTCAAATAGAACATCCTGTATATTGTGGATTTTTTTTTGCATAGTCGTCTTAAATGCGAGAGCCGTCCAATAGGGGTGGTCGATCAAAAAATAACGATTTTTTTTCAGATAACTGAAAAACAAATTTTTATATTTTAACGCAGGCTATCAAGGGTGAAGTCAATCAAACAGAAAGAGAAATGATTCGGGAGGCACGGACCAAAGTCCAAGAACATAATGTAGAATATGAGCTTTTTAATTATTTTTTCCTGTACAATACACTCCGCGGCTACAAAAAAGTCGCCTAGGGCGTTTGTTGATAATACGCTTTAAAATTAAAATATTTAGCAACTCTGACGTTCATCTAAAGCGTTTGCGTGTGGGAAAATGCGAACACCACTCAAACCATAACATACATAGTTCCCTTAAGAAGATCATACAAAATCAATTACTTTAAGACCGAAGAAAATTCGACGAGAACCATATGATCGATTTCACCCCGTTTTTTCTCTTTTACAAAAATTTTAATTGAAAGCAATTTTTCAATTTTCAATTTTCTTTTGGCGGGCAGCCTTTATTACACATATTATATCATGATATATATCTAGAGAGTGGTTACCGCCACTCTTAAATTGTTGATTTCACATACTGAACAAAAAATTTTACTTTCTAATTTTTAGTAATTTATGGAAAACTTACTGTTTACATTTAATTTGCATATCCGGGATCATGCGTTGTTCGTTTATGCGTTGTTACGGTAGGCATAAAAAAAAATATATAACGAACCCGAACGAAAATCGAAGTTGCATCTTGCGAGATATAAACGTGTAGTAAATGGAATATATTATTATTATTATCTATCTAGCAACCAGTCTGCCAACTGTTTCAAGTATCAATTTATTAGATAATAAAATTCAAAATATTTTTTTTATTGTAGTAAAGTAAAAACATGTAAAAAGGGAGCTGATTACAACCAGAGAGACCGAAATGTATGCAAATATTTTAAATTCCATTAAAGAAACGTCGTGATTATTAGCATCTTCTCACTATCACTGTATATTTTATTGCCGTAGGTTTGGTTACTTTTCTAGTGGGAGGGTTTGGAGTTACTGCGGGACCGCACAGACTGTGGACGCACAAATCCTACAAAGCTACTCTGCCGCTGAAGATTTTCCTTATGGCAGCGTTCTCTTCGAATTTTCAAAATTCCATATATGACTGGGTTAGAGATCATAGAATGCATCATAAATACGTGGACACCGACGCTGATCCTCACAACGCAAAAAGAGGTAAACTATTAGGCATTATCGATGCGTTTCAATAAACAAGTCAATAAATCATAATAATCAAAATAAAAAAGTAAAAGACGGAATATGAAAATATAACTTCTAATTAATTAATAATTTTGGTTAATGGTTCACATGCTGAGTTACCCTGAATAACTGCTTCTCGCTCAGTTACTCCGCTTCTAACGTTGACTTACCCGTCACCCTTTCCTCACCCAAAGAAGAATGATTGTGGGCGAAACTGCTCGAAACCGCATCATCTTATTCCTAAAAAGATGGAACATACAAATTGTTTCATCTTATCTTGAGAAATGCTCTATGTTAAAAAAAAAAAAACACTGCAATTAACTACAGGGAAGATCTTAATACCTTAAGCACAATATACAATAATTTATTGAGACAGCTGACTGCTCTTTGCTTGTAAAAAAATGCGCCATTACCACTTTATAATTTGTATATTTTTATAGGATTTCTTTTTTCACACGTGGGTTGGTTAGCAATACGAAAACATAAAGAGATTCTGCAAAAGGGGAAGACTATTTGGATGAAGGATATAGAAGAAGATGCCGTAGTAATGTTTCAGAAGAGGTGTTCCTAAGTTATAAATCATAATCATAAAAATTATATTTTCATGTTTCAGACATATCACAATATTGTCAATACTCGGCACTCTAATTATACCAGTCACCGTCCCATGGCTCTTCTGGAATGAATCTCTGCTTTACTCGATCGCCGTTGCAGCGACTAGATACGGTATCTTGTTAAATGGCGCGTGGTCTGTAAATAGTTTTGCGCATATGTACGGACTCAAACCATATGACAAGTAAGTGAGCGGATAAAATTTTCCCGAAGATACGTCACACACAACATCAGTGAAATTACTTTCTTAATTAATTTGAGGTTTTCTAATTTTAATATTACGCTCAGATTCGTTTGTGTGCTACAATTGACGATTCGATTCGCCCGTAACGGTAATCGGCAATGTGTTCTTTAAACCTAATGTCGATATCCCGTCTCGTTTGCGCAACATGGACTTTATTGCACTTCCCGCATGCAATTTTGTAGATTTCTCGTCTTTTATATTTTATTCCCTAAAAGGTTTACTAACAATAATAATACACCATTTACTGCCTTTCAAAACATCGACATTGTCAAAAAAAGCACATATAAGAATATAAATGGCGTTAGTTAAAAGGGCGAAACAATGTTAGCACTAGTGTATTTCCTCCGCAGTATGATTAAATTTTAATTATGGAAATTTTTTTCGTAAAGTGCTTATTTTTCGTGATATTCAAAAGTTTCAATTTAAAAAAAAATCACCCGGTGTAGCTCTGTAAATAGTAAACGTGAGATACCCATTTTAAATGGTTTTACCAGAAACTTTACCGTTCCTGATGTTGTACTGATTAACAGATTGGTCGTTTCTTTACGTCTAATTTTATGCTATTATTTGCAAACCATTCCTTTGCCTCTCGCGTACCATCGTCTATTTTATGTTGAAGTTCTTCTTGTTGACTAGATGATAGAATGATAGAAGTATCATCCGCATATAAAATGACATTATCGGCCGTGACGTTATAGGCTAAGTCATTGATATAAATGTTAAACAAAGTCGGTCCCAATACTGAACCCCGGGGATACTCCAGTTGTAATGAGACGTATATCTGACCTCTCCCGGTTGCAATCCACAAACACCCTCGTCTACCCCGAATAGTATCAAACGGTTGAGTGTAGGGTTTCACGACCGTAATCCATAGTAGAGATGTCTTTCGGGTGATGTCGTGTAGTTAATATTTTACTTGACGTTTCGCTGACCATCCTGTAGGGCTTCTTCAGAAGATTTCTAAAGACTTTCTTTAGACAGTCTTTAGAAACCTTCTGAAGAAGCTGACAGGATGGTCAGCGAAACGTCAAGTAAAATATTAACTACACGACATCACCCGAAAGACATCTCTACTATAGTATCAAACGCTTTGCTGAAGTCGCACATCATGTTGGTATCGTTTCTATCACCCGGGTTGCTCAGGTGAACTGCTAAATACGATGCTACCGCCTTCAACAATTTCACTGAAATTATTGATCTTTCGATGTACTTCGAAAGGAAAATTTCACAAATTTCTTACCGCGAGTGTCTGCTAGAATAAAAAAAAAAACTTAGCTAGAGATAGACATAGAGAATAGCACAGGAAATTTTCATTCAAAAGCGCAGTAATATACAGGCTGTTCAACTTAACACACAAAACTACCATATGCAATGAAAACTAACTTCCGAGACATTTGAATTTTATGTCGTGCAGAACCCTATCTTTTTGTTTGCATTACTACAAATCGAATTAGTTATTAAAACTTTGATTCTATATCTCCAGAAACATAGAAGCGACGGAATTATCTGTATTATCCCTCATTGGTTTTGGAGAAGGATATCACAATTATCACCACGTGTTTCCTTGGGACTATAAAACTTCTGAAAATTCTTGGTACACAACGAATATAACGAATGTGTTCATAGACTTAATGGCGAAGATCGGATGGGCTTACGATCTTAAAACCGTACCTGAAGAAATGATCCGGCAAAGAATGTTACGAACTGGAGACGGATCGAAATTCCCTCATTTAGCGCAAGAACCTTGCGCGGTTTGGGGTTGGGATGATGACGCGATGACAGAAGAAGATAAACGTTGTACTACAAGGAGCTTTCGAAAAGATGAATAGCATTATTGATTTAATGTATGTTAGACTTTATTATGTTTGGTAATAGAAAATCGAAGTTCGGGGGCTTCTTCTATCGCTTGTAGAACCTAAATTATGTTAAGAAAATAATCACTTAAATATGTTATAATTGCTTTACAATAATAAAAGGTAAGAAAGAAACCTATAATTTCTTATATTGAAATAAATAATTCCCTTTTTCCTAGAAATTCCTAGCTCTTAGTCTAATTTCACTCACAATGAGATAAATCCATGAGATATATTTATATCTCAATTTAAATCAAACTTTGCATCGTGCCCGAAAATACTCAAGAGCTCTACTTAACGCTTTAGATCCAGCTTGCGCTTAGCAAGTGCGCTACGGACCTTGACGATGAAATTGATCAAGTGCTCATATACACTACCGTTCATATATTTGCGGACGATTAAAAAATACAGTTTTTTTTAATTCGAATAAAAACAAAAAGTTATTTGTAATTTAATTTACTTCTGTACATTGAGTATACTATACAAAACTAAAAATATTCCAAAAAGAAATGTTGTACTAATTATAATTAGGTCTATACGGATTTTTCGTCTATATGTCCACCCTTTGACTTAATTACTGCGGTACATATTCGTGGCATTCTTAGAATTAAAGACTTCAAAAATGTTGCTGGGATCTCGGTCCATGCTTGCTGGAGCTTCCTCCATAAATCCTGTGAACTAGTCACTCCTTTTTGGCGAATCCTTCTGTCCAGTTCATCCCATATTAATTCGATAGGCGACAGGTCAGGAGACTGAGGTGGCCAAATCATTCTTTTTAAACGATCTTCTTCTTCCAGAGATGCTAGATACTTTCTGCATATACGAGAAGAATGCTTAGGGTCGTTATCCTCTTGAAACGTAAAGTTTCGACCTCGTAATCGTTCCCCACTTGGTACAGAATTCTCTTGCAATATTTTGAGATAGCCCTCTTTACGAAGTATTCCTTGTATTTTTACTAAATCACCTACAGCTGTTCCCGCAAAACAGTCCCAAACCATTACGTTACCTCCACCGTGCTTCACTGTAGGTAAAATACGCTGTTCACTAACTCTTTCACCAACCTGTTGCCTAACAAACGTCCTCCGTTTGAAGCTAAATGTTTCAAATTTGGACTCATCTGTCCACAGCAGGTTGCACCACTGTTCGAATGTCCAGTGTCTGTGTTCTTGTCCCCACTGCAATCTTTTTCTTTTATTTTGAACTTTCAAATGCGGTTTTCTGGCAGCTACTCGTCCCTTTAAGCCTGCCGCAATTAATCTTCGTTTCACGGTCGAATGCAAAATAGGATTTCTTCGTGAAACATTGACTTGCTGCGTTATTCCCGGAGCCGTTAGGAATCTGTTTCTTTTTAAAACAAGAACAATGAACTGATCCTCAGCAGCTGATGTCTTCTTTTTGCGTCCAGACCGTTTCTTATCAGCCAAAGAACCCGTTTCCGCCACCCGTTTTAATGTTGTAAATACACCATTTTTTGATATTTTTAATTTTTTCGCAATAACTGCCATTGAGTATCCTTCATTACGTATAGTAATAATAGCAGAATGCGTTTGGATGGAAATTTCTTTTCGTTTTGCCATTTCAGCACCCCCCGTTTATTACGATAGTTAAGTTTAAACTAAACTACTATCAAGATCGATTTTATTTTGAATACAAGACGATATCTGCTTTGTTTGTTGTTCTAAGTGTTCTGTGAATCTCACATTATTCCTTTGTGGAAATATTCGACAATATTTTCAAGTTTACATTTATAACCCCATAAAAGGGATTAAAAGGAATTTTGCCTGAGGCTGCGGTAGAATATAAATGCGTTATAAATTTGATGGGATAGAAGAGAATACTGTTGTAAATTATGTTCCTACATATAGAAATGTACACTCTTTCATATAAAACAATCAATTGTCAATATTCCAATTTTGCTTATTTTCCGGAGTTTTTCTTAGTCGTCCCCAAATATATGAACGGTAGTGTACATAAGATTCCTTAAACTAAAGAGTTTCCTGTGAAGCAAAAGAGTTAACTTATATTTCTCTTTTTTGGAAATTAATTTTTCCATCCAATGTAAATTTTCAGACGCCCAGTAGTGTGAATTATGACGGTTGACTATTCTCTTGGCAAGTTGCTCTCAGCAGACCATAGAATATGAGGTTGGGTATTTAGAATTTGTGAATTAAGTTCACATACATAAAACATCGAATCGAAAGAATGCTTGAAGAAGTCGACAATACGTGTGACGAAACGTAGCCGAATCAAACGAAACCAAAGAGAGCAACCGTTTTCTTTCCCCATACCCCCAACCTTAGCAATTAAGTCCCCGTAAGCTATTTTTTCAATTTGATTTAAAATTAGGTCAATTTCGCGCGTTTGTCTTAAACCATGCCGTTTCTTCCGGTTTCGTTCGATTTCGGGCTTGTCCGATTTTATCCTATTTCTATTTCTTGCGTCTATTCGGTGTATACGCGAAGCGCTAGCCTTGCCGTTCAGCCAATTCAACAAGTCCAGGGAGCAGAATTGTAACAGGATAAAAAAATAATTCGCTAGGAGATTATTTTGTACTTCATTTAAATAGGAATCGTTGTATTTAATTAGAAGCAGCAGTAACCTTGGATTTTTTTATTAATTACTTTAAAGAATGATTCATTTATAAATATGAAATCCTAAAATCCTCATCTAGTAACTTTCTTTTTTTACAATTTCACCCTGAATAAGGTTCCCACCTTTACAAAATAAACTAACCTATAACCTCTATACAAACAAATTTAAATGTACTGATTTGTAATGTTTAACGGTAGTCGGGAGCCGATATTTAATTGAAGACAAGTTTGGAAAATGTATATTAAAGTCAGAAAATTAGGTGATAAAAACAATGGCGAAGATTTATCCATCAATATATCAAAAAGAGCCGCAGTGCAGGAATTACGAGAAATTATTTGCAAAGAATTGGGGATACCGTCTGAAAAACAACGTTTATTTTATAA
This sequence comes from Oryctes borbonicus, assembly GCA_902654985.2. Classification (NCBI taxonomy): domain Eukaryota; kingdom Metazoa; phylum Arthropoda; class Insecta; order Coleoptera; family Scarabaeidae; genus Oryctes; species Oryctes borbonicus. Next base: position 1,203,301 of record LR736885.1, on the reverse strand, counting down.
AGGAAAACTGTTAATAGATGACCATCATCTTATAGAATACGATGTTCAACTGAATGATGTTATTCAATTAATGGTAAAGGCAGAAATTAATATAAAAGATGCAGAAACGGAGAAACCGACTTGTACATCTCAATCGAACGAAGAAGAAGATTGCGAAAGTGCTTACTATAGAATAGACGATAATGTAGATGTACAGGACACACTTGGGGCATGGTTTGAAGGTAAAATTAAAAGAATTACTAGGAAAATCGGCGCGGATGAATCGGATTTAACATTTCACGTGACAAGACTTTCTGAATTACAAAGGGATCCGTTAGTTGTAAATTCAAGTGAAATTCGCCCTAGATCGCATCAAGTTTTACAATCAAAGGATGTTGGCGTTGGCTATACTGTACTTGTTAACTATAACATCGATGATCCAAAATCTAGAGGATATTGGTATGATTTCCAAATTACAAAAATTTCTGGTAAAACATTTACTGGAATGATTCTGTTTGGGCAAGAAAAAACGCCAATCTGTTGTCAAATACCATTATATACAAAAGAACTTTATAAAATAGAACAGCCATGTTTAATAGAAAAGAAAATAGAAGTAGATTATTCGAAAGTACCTCTGCGAAAAATTCCATTTAATTGTTTACGATGTAAGGATCATCCAACACGTACATGTAAAGATTGCGGATGTAAGGTGTGTTTTGGAAAAAATAATTGGGACAAAATACTCCTTTGCGATGAATGCGATGATGGTTATCATATCGGTTGTTTATCGCCACCATTAACCGAAATACCCAAAGAAGATGAGTGGTTTTGCCCACAATGCAAAACGGATGAAAATGAAATTGTAAAAGCCGGTGATAAATTAAAGTTTAGCAAGAAAAAAGCTAACATGCCCAGTGCAAAAGGAGAAGCCAGTGCTCGTGATTGGGGAAGAGGGATGGCTTGCGTAGGTCGCACTAAAGAATGTACCATAGTTTCTAAAGATCATTTAGGTCCTATACCAGGAATTGAAGTTGGAACTTGTTGGAAATTTCGATTTCAGGTATCTTTTTTTTTATTACCAACCTTAACCTGATGCTTCCCCAATAATACAACAACAATAACTAACTTATCGTTTGATTTAAGGTTTCCGAAGCTGGTATTCATCGGCCAATTGTAGCTGGTATACATGGCAGTGAATCAACTTGCGCTTATAGTATAGTTTTATCAGGTGGATATGAAGATGACATCGATTATGGAAATGAATTTTATTATACTGGTTCTGGAGGTCGCGATCTTTCTGGAAATAAACGAATAAACGAGCAAAGTTGCGATCAAGTATTAACTAGAACGAATAAAGCCTTAGCAATGAATTGCAATGCTAAATTTAATGCTAAAGATGGTGCTGAAGCGGAAAACTGGCAAGGTAAGAAATCTTTTTAATATTTCGATACGGAAAAATCAATTTTTTGTTGATTTAACCAACGTTAAGTCGATTAAAACACAACGTAGCACACAGTACTTGAATACTCCCCTGACTCTGATTGCATTGCTTAGGCAACACTTAGTTATTATCTCCACCAATTATCCTTGTTTAAAAAGAGTTTTCTTCAAAATATTTCTTAAATTTTTGTAAAATACCAATTTTTGTCTTTAATTCTTTTATGTTCATATATTTTAGGTGGTAAACCAGTACGTGTGGTACGTAATTTTAAGTTAAGAAAACATTCCAAATATGCTCCAGCAGATGGGAATCGTTATGATGGTGTCTATAAGGTAGTGAAATATTATCCGGAAAAAGGAAAATCTGGATTCATAATTTGGAGATATTTTCTGCGAAGAGATGATCCAGCTCCGGCTCCTTGGGACAAAAACGGAAAGGAACTAGAAATAATCTATCCGCCTGGTTATTTAGAAGCACAAGTGAGTAAAGAAAAAACCAAGGAAAAACAAAAGGAAAGGAAGATTAGCCCTCACAAAACGAAACGAGGAACAAAACGTAGTTCACCTGGAACATCGTCAAATAAATTGCTGGGAATCTTCAAGAAAATGAAGACGGACGCTTATAAGCTAGAAGAAGAATTATCTAAAAAAATTGATGATGATGAAATAAATCGAAATCTTTGGAATGAATGTAAAGAATTTTTGAAACAAGGAAAAAACAAATTCATATCGAAAGTAGAGGAAACTTTCATTTGCATTTGTTGCCAAGAGTTAGTTTATATCCCTATAACAACAACATGTAAACATAATGTTTGTAAATCTTGTTTACGAAGATCATTTGCTGCGGAGATCTATACTTGCCCATATTGTCGGTACGAGTTAGGTAAAGATTACAAATTCAACGTAAATGAGAACTTGGCTGCAGTATTACAAAGCTTATTTCCTGGATACGAAGCAACTCGATGATTTTTCATTTATGCGACGGATAGTTGCGTCGGACAAGTTGAATATTTTATTACTACAGATGTTTTTAAAATGAGTAAATTTAGATTAGATAATACACACTGTTACCTTTTTATCTTAGAAAACATTTTTTAACTAGAAATATTAATTAAACCCCTTTCAATGTTAATTTACAGAAATTAAACGTAGTAATTAATTATTTAGTAATTCTATAAATATGTTCAATGATTCATAAAAGGTATACCTGATTATTGTTAGTTGTAGTGACATATACTTGAATTGTATGTAATTCCATTATGTTTTTTAAATAAAGTCGGTACAATTGCCCAACCAATATTACGTATTTATTTTTATTATTAGGGGAAGTGATTACTTTTTTGCAGCGATTTGATTCGTACGTGTTTATTTGTTTCGGGTGTTGCCTATCGGCTTCTCGAAAGTGGAGAAGGCACTCTCTAGTCGCTGTAAAAATATAGACACTTCCTCTACTTTGCCCATCTCTGAGATGTATATAATATATTCTTAATGTTGAGTCGTATATAATAATTATCCTTCCTTGACTCAGATAATAAAATATTTGCCGTCATTGTCGAAAGCTATAAACAAAAAACTGGTAATACAGAATGGTGTTGAATTATCCTGTTAAAACGTTAAACGACGGCGTATTCTGCATAGAATAATGTTTCTGTTGCAATATATTATATGAAAAAATATTTTATTTAAAAGTTGTTTAGCAAGATCGTGGAATTATTTTGAGTTATACAAGAAAAGATGACAATTTTTTTTTTTTTTAGAATGGTAATATCGTTTCGTAGTTGTTCGATAGGGCTATTTATGGTATATATAGAGGTGGATGAATTGCATGCTTAACTAAAAGCAATACTCAACACTATAAGAATTTTTATCTGTATATCTTGATGGTAATATGACTTTCTTGTTTTATCTAATAAACAGCCTTATTACCAACAAAGGCGCCCTCGCCCTTAAGGGAGGTCGATGAATTGCGTTCCTATGTAACTTTTAGTGTCGGGTACAATAATGTTGTTGAGTGTAGGCTTTCACGACCGTAATCCATAGATTTCTAAAGACTGCTAAGCAGTCTTTAGAAATCTTCTGAAGAAGCTGACAGGATGGTCAGCGAAACGTCAAGTAAAATATTAACTACACGACATCACCCGAAAGACATTTCTACTATACAATAATGTTCTTAATGTAAATGTTAACTGAAAGCAATACTCAACCCTATCAGAATTTTTTGATATATCTTGATGGTAATATGACTTTATTCTTTTAAATAGAACGGAATAAACAGTTTTATTAACCCTCACCTTCAAGTGAGGTCTTCTTGTATTTATACAATTTTGAGATTTTCTTTTTTATATGTTGGGAACAAATTTGACAGATAACAACAAGGACGAGAAAAAACATCTGTCAAATTTTTGATTACTCACGTCAAATGTAAATTGAAAACCTACATCCATCTAAAATGGAAAGTGAATTAGATCAAGAAAGTTATTCTGCATTCGCAGGTATTCACGCATACCAATACGAATTACCTACAATATCTTAACGTCATACATTTTTAGTGCTAACTAATATACTACAAAATTATGGTTGGTACATACTTCTAGTCACGGCTGTTAGTCTTTACATCGTTAGCTTGTTTAAACCTAAAATTAAAAAGTATCTTGAATGGAGGAGCGAACAAGAATATACAGCCAAATATCACAAAAGTAACATTCCTTTAACGCAGTACGTAATTTTCCCAATTTTAATTATTGAAATTGTAGATCCCGATATACTGATGAAAAGATTAGGAGCACAACAAAAGAGAGTAATGCTGTTACAGGAACAATATCAAAGAGATAGTGAGATACATCAAGAGAAACTCAAAGAGGTAAGGGAATCTTTATATAAATGTTATAAAGTTCTCAAGCGATATCTTATAGCGTGAAGCAAAAAGATTAGATGAAATCGCTAAAAAATATGAGAATGTTACCGTAGGAGAGAGACTTGGATCATCAAAAGATGGAACAACAAAGTCGCTCAAACCAGGTAGATTATAATTCAATAATTCGTACTTCCGGCCAACAATTTGGAATGTATATACCCTGATTATTTTAGAGTATCATCCTTTGATGGGGGATTCGTCAAGGTCGTATCGCCCAGCGAGGAAGAGTCCATGCAGTGGAGGAGGATGCGGGAGATAATTTAATAGATACATAATACTTTTGATATTGTAAATTACAAACATTATCTGATATTTAAACTAACAAATCTAATTATTTTTAATATAAAAATATAGTACTATAACCATGGTATATTCATCTTGTTTTACGTTAGCGCTTTTTTATTCCGTAACAAGCTTGTTTGAAAATATTTCTTGAGGTTTTAATTTATTATAGTTTTATATCCACTTATCATTTTCAAAATTTCAATGTAATTTCAAATTCAGATATTCATGAAAGAAGTACTACCGTACTAAAATACATTTAATCATTCTGAATCTAATATAATTGTACTAAAGACGGCAACACTGTATTTCATGTGCAATATTACTAAACAGTGCCAACCTATTATTATTACTAAACAGTAATCATACTTATTATTTTTTTTAATTTCGTTTAATCAGCTTGGATACCTGTAGAGGTGGGGTGTAGACATAAATTGGAAGGCGGGGACGGCGATTCGATTTTCTCGTGTATTTTCCTGGCATTGTACCATTACACGGATATGCATGAGGAAAGCGAATTTCTGTTCACGCCCTCTCATTTATGTCACCGCCCATCGCGATCGCTGTGTACTACACATTATTTAAAGAAACCTACGAATTAAACAAAAAAATCGGCATGTGTTGAGCTTTTTCATAAAAAATTATTTCTTTGGCTAAAGATGGTTGCTGATAAATGTATTTAATAATTACTATCAAAAATAAACACACAATTTATAAATTTCATTTATTGTATTTAATCAAACTGGTAAAAAAAAAGAAACTACAATAATCCTTGACGTTTGAGATCTTCGTATGTTTTCCTATTAACCACGTTTCCTTGGGAATCCTCGTATTCTTCCTCCGTTTCGGGTTGCCAACGTTCGCCCTGCTTTTGTACCTTCAATTTTTCCCACACTAAAAAGAAGTATTATAGGTACTTAATAATGTAAGAAATAAAATGTATTTACAAGCAAGAGCATCTTCGATTTGGGTAACGTTAGCAAAATGCGCCGTGTTAGGTATTCCAAGACAACGCATCCCGTGGGCGTGCCTCCATTCGGCGAAATGTCTTTGGAACGCTTTAGGACCTTTGTATATATAATTGCCGCATATTTCGCAATTGTAACTAATATTTAATCCGTGTAGTTTGTATAACCAGTAAGGTATAGGCTAAAACAACATTAAACATGTAGTTTTTTTCAATGTCACAATAAATAAAGGCGAAAGAAACACACCTTTCCATCCCAACCTAACGGTAAGTTTTTCGGATTGTAGGGTACATCGTCCGCATCGTCATCTAAATCTTCTTCTTCGCTCTCCTCATTTTCACTGTCGTCTCTTTCCCCGTCTGTTCTAGCTTGCTTTCTCTGTACATTTTCTTTTGTAGCACCACGTTGAGGCGAAACTATTTCTGCAAGTCTACAAATTATCTTTTTATAGCATGTAATTATATCGAATTACGAGAACAATAACAAAGGTGGGCGTGATGGGCCCATGTGTAACCACCAGAGATATTTATACCTCGCTGACAGTATGAAAAAGAATGCAAATTTATCAAACGGAAAAAAGTGTGTATTTCACCCCACTCATCTCCGACCGATTTATGTATGTAAAACGGACACATTCAAATAATTTTTGTGGTAAGAAGCGTGTCGATACTTTAATGAAAAAATTCAAACTTACTTATAAATTTGAGCTTCCAAACATGCCAAATCCTTTTGCCTTTGTTGCTCCTTATCTTTGCTGGCTTTACCTGCTTTCTTAGCTAACAACGAAGGATCCAAAGATGTAAGGCCCTTCGTTGAAAACAATCTTTGTGCTCTTTCTTCTAATGTACTACCAAATTGTTGTTGTGTTAAAGGAATATACATTAGATACATATCGTACTTACCCTCCACATTTCAATCCCAAAGCCATAAGTGCTGATTTAAGCCTGTCCAAACCCAACGAAGCCAATTCTTCCCAAGAAGAAAACGCTGACAGTTCTAAATGCGCACCAACGTTTGTTAAAGCCGAACCGGTTTCTTTCTGAATACACAAAATATAAATACTTTAGAATAGTAACTTTAACAAAGAAGAAAAAAATTTGGAAACCAAGAAACTCTAATAAAGAATGTCATAAATACTGTTTTAGTTAAGATAAAAATTACCGGCCATCCTGCTACAGTTCCTAAATCCCATGTCTGCTCTACGATATCGATTGCTATTTGTAAAAGAGAATCGACATCCATTAATGGTTTAATTCGCTGCACAAACCATGATAAATACTCTATCAACATCACCAAATATTTACGATATTCTCCAGTTTTCCTTTCTTTCGGTATATCATATAGTTGATCAAACATTCCTAAATAAGTGATATAATCGACTTTCTAAAATAAACATCTTAAAATTCTTTATAAATGAAGAATATTAAAAAAGTTTATACCTCAATTCCTTTTAAGTTGATATACTTCTCGTAACATTCATGTAAATCTAAATACTTCCCGTAACCCTCTTCATCGGAGAATTCAACAAGATCTATAAAAAAATAAATATATTATATAGTAATTTCAGAAGACAACGAAGAAATTTAGTCACATATTACTTACTTGACATTTCTTCCGTGGGATTTTCCCTAGCTTTAGCTAATTCGTCAAACTCAACAGACATTGGGACACTGATCTTGAATTGAAAAAACAAGATTTCCTATTTAACATCAAAAAAAATAATATTAACGTACCTCATTTGGATGTTTACGATAAAAATCTTTAATTTGCTTTAATCTGCTATAGAATTCCTGAAATTCATTCGGTCCCGTTAATGATGCCACCTCGGCTTTTCTTTGACCATCCTTATCTTCGTATAACTCAACTAACCGTTCTGTACTTGTCAGATATTTATCGAGTAAATATTTTAAACGATGATCGGAGTTGATTAGTTCTCTATACTAAAGTACTATATTTAATGAAGGTATGTGTATAAAGGAAAATTATTGTTACACTTACGCTTGTTTTTTTGTGTAGCATCTCTTTAACCATCGCATCTACAAGACGCTCCCTTTCTTCATGATAACGTCTTTGTTGTTCTAAAATAGTTTCCATTCTTGCTTAAAACGGAATTAAAAAAGAGGTCGTTCTTTAACTCAACTACTCGTTTTAATTTGTTTCAATTGAGTTTTGCCGATTTCAATCTTATTTTATTGAATACATTAGAATCAATCAAAGCCTAAACCTAACCTCGCTGTAAATATTTTCTAATAAAAATTCCTAAAAACTCAACTACCAACCTTCTAATTTTCGTACAACTTTACGAATGATAAAACTCTGTTCTATAATATTGCTTTTGAACTTTTGAACAGAAAATGCGTTTTCAAGTAAAATATAGTTATTCTTTAAAGTTGTTAGAACTGATTTACCAAGTTGTTCGAATATCTTTTCAGAATTCAATAGGTAAGAAATTAAACATTGCCTTTAATAATTCAATTTTGGCATCAGATCGATTGACATTCTTTTACTCTAGTTTTTTATTATTATTAAACGGTAAATTATTGATTTACTATTTTATCTCCGATTTAAACTTGTGGCGCGAGAAAAAGAAAACCGTAACTACATTTGTAAAAATATGTTATTTCAATTGTAGTAGCGCCATCTACTGCCGAAACTATGTAATTATCGAACTCCCCTTGTATAGAATTATATGTATTGCTCGTTTCGTTCCGATTTAGGCCTTCTACCGGGTCCGGCAGTGAAGCGGGCTGATTCAAAATTTTTATTATTTCTTAAAAAATGATTTTTTTTATTAATTGGCCATGTATAATACAAAGCACAAGAACAGCCAGCCATTTGGCGTACAATAACAAAAAAAAGTAATTTTTAAGCACTACGTTTGCCAAATGTCCTCCGTGAAGATTTATGCATTCGTGTAGTCGGAACTGGAAATTTTGCACGACCATACGCAACATATTGACGGGTATTGCTTCAGTTTCCTCTCGAATACGTCGCTTGACAGCTTGGATAGTTCTAGGCGGATAGCCCCCGAACACTTTTATTTTTAGATACCCCCATAAAAAATAGTCGCAAACCCATAAGTCGGAAGAATGAGGAGACCAAACGATATCCCCGTTGGGATCACCCGAGGGAGAGATTGTGCCATCTAATTTTTTGTACGGATGAAAATGTAAGTCTTGGTGGAGAATCCCTCTGATAGTTCTGGTGGTGTTGGTAGGTGTTCACTTCAAATCATCTCGTTTTATTGTCGGACCCTGTACTTCTATTAAATATTTTAAAAATAGTACTAAGTCGGATATAATATATAAGATGCGATCAAACATTTGAACGGTAGTGTAGGTAGGTAATGGTAGAGACAAACACAGAAAATATAAATATTGAGCGTTTATTCAATGGTATCCGTATAAAATTAACAATTCAGTCATAAGGCATAAAAGGAGTTACTGTTTAACAATTTTGCAACGGCGAAGTTAAAATCACACTGAAAATTAAACAATCTTGTATGTCACATTTTAATGAATTCAAACGCAATCGATGTTTTCTTAAGATTATACAGCGCCCATCAAAAACCACCGGCAGACTTCGGAAAATAGTCGAGATTTTGCAAAGCAGCTACGCCTGGGAAAGATAGCATCCATGAAAGACTATCGATAATTTTTAAAAGGACAATATTTGTAGGTAACATACAACGGGTATTCCCTTAACACGTGTGATTTTAACTGTATCAATCAAGTTTGGCCGTTGGTAACACGTTCCCTAATCAACACAGAAATGAATAGGAGAAACATGTTCTAAATATACATTTATATCTTAGTCAAATATATTTTACTAAAAATATATATTATCTCTCTTAAAGTAATAACCACGATTCGTCGCTTGGATCGATCACTTGATTATCAATAACACTAATGTATTGCCAAAGTTACAGTATAAATTTTAAGTAGAAGAGACATTTTAACGGATATGGTACAGAAAAAAAAAACATATATAAAGTAGAACCAAACATACTGGCAGTTTTGTTTTAAAATATACAAACTAAAGTAACACGTTTTAAAACTAGTTCATTTTTTGGTGTATTTGTTTATGCACGTTTTTATCGTTTTATACCAACACCTCGGCCTCTTCCGCCTTTCCTTCGATAGGTCTGCTTTGTAAACCC